>VUQH01056118.1:0-18807 GCA_015106775.1 Etroplus canarensis | reverse complement strand
TTGTCGGAGAAGAGTCCAGGTGCTGAATTGGCCTGCCTGCAGTCCAAATCTTTCACCTATAGAGAACATTTGGCGCATCATTAAATGAAAAAAGATGACCAGGAACTCTCCAGCAGCCGGAACCCTATATCAGGCAAGAATGGGACCGAATTCCAACACCAAAACTCCAGAAACTCATAACCTCGATGCCCAGACGTCTTCAAACTGTTTTGAAAAGAAGAGGAGATGCTAAACAGGGTAAACTTGCCCCTGTCCCAGCTATTTTGTATTCACTTTTTAAAATTTAATATATATTTATTTGTTTTCTGTTGCTCCACTACAGATACAATATTTATAACATATCTGCTGTATTTTGTTCTGATTACAATAATAAGTATTATTATTATTATAGTTAAAAACACAAACAAACAAAACACAGACTAGCATTATGCATGAATGAATCTGTTCTGAAGGACCTATACTATTTGGTAGCAATTATTTAAATGATATACTGGTCTAAGTAGCCTACCAGCTCATTCACGTTATTACATTTTTCTGAAAAGCCTAAATCTAGTTTGGCTGAAACCCAACATTTCCACTGGTGCTAAGAGCCCCATTCCACTTGTTCTGATGGATGCCGCTTTAATAAAATGGGAAAGAAACTGCTAAAATCCTGAGCAATCTGCAATGGACTGGAACGTTCTGTAAACGAAATGCCAATAATCGGCAAGAAACGGCATAACTGGGATAATCGGCTCGTGTTTTTGACCCTGATTTCAAAAACTCGGCAATGTTCCGGGACTTAAACGGCATAACCGGGAGTCTCAAGGGACATAGCCGGGAATGCAGCGGTTGATATCATTTGCTACCAGCAAAAAAACGGCACCTGAAAAAAGGTTCCAGCCTCATGAAGTTGAAGAAAGAAGATGAATCTTCCAATCTGAGCTCAGCAAGAAGACGATCATAATGACCATACATGAGCGTCTATCTGCAGCCAGCCATGGCCTCACCCAGGAGGCTCATTTTCTCTTTTGTCTTCTCCTCCTCAAGGCAAATACAAGGGCACCTTGTTGTTGAAAAAGTATTTGCTGTTCCAGATATAGAGCCACTCTTTCCCCAGTGATGACAGCTTCACAAAGTGATTGATGCTACAGTTTTTGGTCTGGATTTATAGGATTTTGGTATCATTGCCCCCGGTCATGCCGTTTTGACTGACTATTATCGGCAATATTGGGACTATGCTGGGACTATGCTGGGAATGCAACGGGAAGTACGCATGATAAACGTCAGTTCAACGTCAGTTCACTGCCAATAAAACGTCTTTCATCGGCGGGTAATCTGTTGAATACGGCAATGCGAGTGGCACAACCGGGCATACATCGTGAGTGCATCCTGAACGCCGCGGCAACACATCAGGGTCACAACGTGAATGCCAGCCTTTTGACGGGAATATAACGGCAATAGATCATCAGGAACCCAATTTTCTGCCATTTTGATCGGGAATGCTATAGCGGCATGGTTCGCCATAATCTGCGCTATTACGGCTCCAGTGGAATGGGGTCTAAGTAAGAAATTGAGACTTGCAGCTTGTCCACTTGCTTTGTAAATGGTTTGGGCAACAGCTTCACCTGCTAAGTCAGACCTGTTTGTCTCAGTCCTTGTTATGTTTTATCCATTTTCAGCAGTTGTTATTATCGCCCTGTCTTGAACAGTCATGAGAGCAAAAGGAAGACATCATTTCAAATGCTGGTCATTTCATCATTAATCTCCAAGGAGAGTGTTAGAGAGGCAAATGCAAGAGAAGCAAGAGAAGGAAATGGTTTAGTGTTGGAAATAAGACACAGACTCTTTTTCCATTTCATTCCAGTCCATTTCACAAACATCCACATTTGAAATGTAGGGTGAAGGCAAGAGCTCAGAGCACATCTATCCACAGAGCATTAGGAAAGTAGTGCAGATACAAGAGATCGTAAAAAGATGGGCAGAGGCTGGTGAAAAGCCATTGTCAGCAACAGTGGAATTTATGCTGAGTGCAGTTCCATTGTTGGGTACATGCAAGGGGTGAGGTAAGGGTGATGATATGTGTATGTGATTGTTAGTACATCACTGCATGCACGTGAAGAACAATTGTTTAGTACATTGCCCCCGAATGTGGTACATTTCTGTCAGGCATCTGTGAGAAACATGCCAATGCCTGCTGTCATTCCTTCTTTCTGCTGCCGCTCTCTTTTTGCGCTGGGAAGTTTTGATGCATTTTTAATTCCAGTGGTTACCATGGAAATGCATTTTTTTTTCGTCAGCCACACCATGAAAGGCAGGAGCATGGTGAGGACCCAAGGTGACAGTGGTTGAAACATGTTCAAATGTTTCATTAACTGCCAGGGCCTAGAAGCAAGGTCATAGCGTTTCTATGAGCCTCTTCAAAAAAAAAGAAACAAACATCTTAGAACTAACAAATTCCAGCATTTTATATGAGCATATAAATTAAACATCATCTTCAAAAAAATTACATATAATTATCATGCACTTCACAGACAGCTAAAATAAGGAAAACAATTTATTAAAAAAGTTTAAAAAGACAGCGAAGCATACATTGCATTGATGCCAAAAAACTGTTTATATTTGTTACAACCATTTTACATTATCTGTGGCCTAAATACTTCTGAAACTGTACACATGATGCCCTTTATTCTATTGATTCATCAAGTTCATACCCTTGAGGGCTGCAGACAATGAATCATCTCAATATATTTTGAACAGTGAGATATATGACCAAGTTCAAAGGTCAGTGATTGTAAAGCAGGAGCATAAGGATAAAACTGCAAGGGTAGTGGAACACAACAAACACTGAAAGATGAGAAGGAGAGGCACAATTAGCTCTTAGCTTTAACAGTTATGAAGATGTGTGCCTCAGAGAATTGAATGCTTTCTTGAAATACAAATTTGTGGTGGGGAGGTTACAATTAGGATCTTAACTGAATGTCCATGTTAAATTTACAGTCATGTCATTTCTTTTCCAGGGTTTATTTTTGAATCTGCTCCTGAATTATTGTCACCACTGTCAGTTGAGTATTTGTTTTGGTGATGCGCCAACAGCACCTAAAAGCGTGTCTGATAAAAGTGAGAAAAGCATCACCAAGAAGGACAAAGCACAACTCCACTAAGCCTCAAGGGTCCCTCAGGCCATATTTTAAGGAGGCTAGAGGGTGAATATAGCAGTATATAAACTTGCATCTTCGATGTCTTCCACTGGTTGGAAATGGCTGACTAGATGCTAATAAGCTTGCTCTGTCATGCTTAGACTGTCAGACCTGGTGCAACTGCAGGTTAAGATAAAGAGCCTACATTTGGTAATGCCAAATCCCAAAGGTCCTAGATCCCAGTTGAGTTTTAGCATATGAATGAGTATAAGTAATGCAAATATATTTTGAGAAAACTTTGCTTGTCCTTCTCTCCTCCCCCCTGACTATGGCAGAAACTTTGCCTTAAACATAAATTCATCTTCTCTCCAAGCTGGTGTTACTGTGAGAAGATAGGTTTTGTTCATGGCTGGCTGGCCTTACATTTTGTGGTTGGTGATTGGCAGTGTCCAGTGGGCCAGTTCCTTGAAGACTCCCCCTGTACTGTCTAGAGGTCCTCTGCTATTGATTTCCTGCTTGAGCTCGCTGCTTGACCTGCCAATCAATGGTCAGAACAGTGGGATGTCATTGGGAGCAAGTTGACGACGTGTGATGTTTGGCAGACATGTAACTGATGGTACTGAACGAACAAAACATATTAGGTAGAGAGTGAGGGAAAAAGACAGGGAGCAGACATAGGGAGCACACACTAAACCTTTGTCTTTGGAGTTAGAGGCAGAAAAAAGGAACGTTAATATTAAATTAAAAAGCAATGAGGGGCTTATACATTTGAAGGAGTGATTCCCTGAAATCCAATCATTTTGGACACCTCACGCCAGACAATGATTCAGTGATGGTTATTTTCTTTTTCTGTAAAGTGCAAGCAAGTGTGACTTACTGTACTCATTCGATCCAAGTAACAAGTGATTAGCTGTAAAGAATAAATCTTCAGAGAAGTTTATTTGAACTGCGAACAGTGGAGTGGAAACTATTGAGAAACATCACACTCCCAGAGTTTTGCTGTGTGATTTTGGAGATGGACTCAGAGGGAGGCCCAGAATAAATAAATAACATTTACTTGTAAGGACCACAGTGTTGAAAACTAGCCTTTTTAATTCAGTGATTTCTTGGCAATGTCACTCAGAGCGCTCACTGTGTGACAGCTGACTTCATGACACACTGGCAAGTAAATTCCAGCGTCAGAGATTAAAACACTTGGATTCTCCCATGAATTCCTTCACACTCACCCAAAATATTGTTTCCCTCCTACTGGGTACAAAGAAAGTTTTGGAAACCAGAGCTGGACATATAACTTTGAATTAAGTGAAACTCAAATCTTTGACTATCTTTGGAGAACATGTCACTAGATTTATATATGTCTGCAATGTTCCAGATTCAGCAAAGCAGAACTAGTGACTAAGAAGGAATGTCAGAATTCTACTTTTTATGCTTTGTGGCCAACACCATGATCTGATACAAAACAGTAGCAAAGCTCATTTTGTAATTATAGCACAAATTATTAAATATAACAATAAAGGACTATAAGTGAAGATTTGCGCATCTAAATCTTAGATACATTAACTTCTGCTTTTCCCAAAGGACATGAAAATCAATATACACACCGCAAAGATCGTCTCAGTTAATATAGGTTTTCAACTAAATTTTCCAAGCTGCAAGTAACACTGTAAGACATTCAGTCCCACTGGGTTTAAAGTAGTTTGTATTTAGAAATACTATAAGGAATTTAACAGATTTAAAGATACATTTTTAAATTGTAATTGATATTTAAAAAACAAAACTCAAAACAGATATAAGTAATAAAGACTTTGAGTTACAGAATTTCCAAAGTGCTAATTGTATTCCAGAGTAAACAGATTGAATACATTATGCCTACAGGATAGCTCATATTTTAATTGCTGACATGATTTTTTTTTATTTACAATTCAGTATAATTTAAACCATAACTGCTGTCGCAAATTATCTTCTGACATAGTTAACAGAGTTAAGCAAGAAAACATAATCAATTTTTCATCAGCTTGTTGTTGTAATGGTTACTTCTCCCCATTAATGTGTCCCACTGTAATCCTTATGGACCAGTCAGCATGAAATATATATCTCCATAAATACTTTAACGTTGTGCTGATGTCTGTTTCACTCCTCACAGTTCCAGAAACATCACCCTGTAAGCTTGATGAAAAAAGGATTTTTAACTCTGATTTCATAATTTCACACATATAGCAGTAAGATATTTAACTGCTATTCATTTTCTCACTATTTAGGTTTTCTTTTACAGTCAAACACTCACAGACAGAAAAGTTGTGACACTACATACTCAATAAGCAATTTAAAACTTTTTTCAATAACTTTGCAAGGATGGCCAGGGCAGGCGTTCAGCTGATACAATGCTATTTTGTTGTCAAGGGTACTGGCGTCAGCAGAATCAAAACGTGCCGGCGGTAGACCTAGCATCAAGTTGTCTGCAAAGGAAACACTTTACCCACAGCTTCTCTGACAGTTATGAGAAACCGCCATTAGTGCATTATGCATAATTGTACATGCACTACTATCAAGTGTCAGTGAAAGACAACGGGTAGAGCAGCTCTCTGTCGACTATGGTGCATTTGTTATTGTGAACCATCAGCATTTCTCTATGTAAATGGAGTTGCTACAAAGGGCCATTTTCCAATCTACTGCCATGAAATCACTCTACCTACCCTCAGTAATGACCAACCTTGGAAGCGGATTTCCACTCAATTTATTTTCGTGAAAGACAACAGTAGGTGAAATACAAATCTCTCTCCTGGACAAAAGGGTTTTTTTTATGACTTCAATGGCTTTTAATATATAGAGTTTATGCATACCACCTGTCTTGGTAATTATGGATGGCCTAATATGTAAAAGTAAACACATTTTCTACAGTGATCATTACTTTCAGAAACATAAATTATACAAGTATTCGGTATATATAATTTTTTCTTTCACAAAGATAATTTTTATTTTAGTCAGAACTACTGAACTAAATGAAAATATGCTACAACTTCCATGTGTGTGGTGCACAGTTTATTGATTGCCTGTAGTGAGTGTATACCCACATACATTACATTGGAATGCATATAAGATATTAGCAGAATTTGTGTCTATATCCATTTACATACATACTGTAGATGGAAATGCACACTCACAAGCACACGCACACACACAGCCAAAGTGGCAAAGACTAGGGATGAATCCTCTTCAGGCTATCAAGGTCATCTTCAGGGAGAAAAAAAAATCCCACAAGAATGTACTCCCTCTCTACATCTTTCAGTCTTTTTGATCAGTTTCTTTCTGCTTGCTTTTGATCAACAACTTATCATTGGTGATTGTCCGTGATTTGTACTTGACAGTCCAGTGTGTGATTAGACAAGGATAGAGAGGCAGAGCAGAACATGAAGCTGGAGGGCTGCGGGGCACCCTTCCCATCAAGACATGCTCCAGTGTAATTAGACATTAGCACCCAGCAGGAAGTCTGCTAACATGAGCTGAACCCCGATTAGAATGATTATCAGAGATAATTCACTTTAATAAGTACATTATAGACCACCGGACTCATGCAAGTAGAGATAAAAGTGGATGTTTTTGTAATTACTACTTAATCGGTGCATGCAGGGCAGCTGATTTAAATACAGGATTTGAATAAAGTACTGTAACAATTTTTGAATTTCATCAAAATCATTGGAACTCTTCATTAAAATCTTTGTAGTCCAGCACTAAGTATAATCAGTGTGATTATTCTGAGAATGTACTTATTGTTCTTTTCATTTCATGTGTACATTCTAATGTACTTCAATAGTTCAAATATTTAAGGATTGCAATGCAGTATATTACAATATAGATACCATAATGGATATTTTTTTAACAAGAATACAAAAAGGAGAGATTGAATTAAATCCATATTCTTAGATAAACACTATATTCTGTTGTAAGTGCATTCAGTTTGACATGGAAAAAATGCTCACAATATTATGGCAAAGAGTGTCTTTGTTGGAATGAAAAGAAACCTGTCTCCCCAAATGGCCACCACCGAGATAGTGCTCTTTAATATCAGAGACAGCTAAGCGTAGCTTGAAGCTACAGACATTGACAAGCCAGGCCTGTGGGGACCAGAGGAGATAAGCGTGGCACACAGACAAATACAACACTTGACTTTTTCTGCTCGTCAGCTACAGCTGCACAGGGATTACAGAGTCAACGGTTGTTCTTCTATTTGAATACAATATCTATTTAGAAGTAAGAAAAAGAAAAGCATTCCACTCCCACTAGAGTGGGATCAATCATCAACTAATTTTACTGGACTGCTCATGTGAGACACAGCTGGGAGTCCAGGGTCCCAAGACAGGTCTTTGTGCACTGGGCTGCTCCTTGGAAATGCTGCATTAGGTTTCGCAGGCATGATTAAACTATGTTTTACAAAACAAGCCTATGTCAGCACACAAATACACACACAGTAAAAAATAATTGTCAAAATATCATATAGCTGAGTTAAAAATATTTATATCTTGCAAATATTTGCAAAAAGCCTAAAACTATGAAACATTTTCAAAGAACCAGGAATTACTAATTGTTTTTTAAGACTGCGTTTACTGTTTTCAGGAGTTCAGGTAACGAAGGGCGAAATGAAATTTCAAAACCATAGGAGTCTTAGAACAGAAAACGCTCTGCAGGTATTAGCAGGTTTTTCACCTCTCTTCACAATCTCTTTCTCTCACCAGTGGCAGCATCTGATAGTGCCTAGAAGGACACTTCACAATGGTTTCTCCCCAGGGGGCCTGATAATACCTGCTGCCAACTTTCTTTTTGTTCCTTGCCTCTCCATGTTGGGTCATAATGTCATTCTTACACTCTCATATTTGTGCCTTCTTATAGGCCCAACATTTCTTTACTTAATTATTTTAGTATTTATTATATGTCTAAAACTGTAAAAATCCCTTGGAGCCAGTGAACAGGAAGGACTGTTTTTGGAGCATGTGTACACTTCATTGGAGCCATGGTGAAATGTGAATTAAACTTGTCCCTGTGACATTTTACTTCACAAGGTGTTTGAGTTGCTTGTCTTGCTCCATATTACAGTGAAAATGAAATCTTTCCAGTCAATTATGCCAGCAGCAGTGAATGCCTTGGCACGCTGAGGGATCCACAGAGCATCTCAGATGCTGACATGTATTTCTTACTACCTTGTACACGCGCGCGCACACACACACACACACACACACACACACACACACACACACACACACAAGGATACACACAGGGACACACACTAAACCATGAAATTTGTAACTCAGCTGCTGTGGTTCAAGCAGAATCATATGCAAAAATCATGCATGCCCCAGTGTCTGTCATGTCATGCATGGTGCTAATGATTTAGTGGTGTGCAAAACAGTTACGAAGCTGCAAAATAGTTTACACACACACACACACACACACACATTAGAAGGTACAGTTTTGCTATATATATACATATATATATATGTGTGTGTGTGTGTGTGTGTGTGTAGGTGTGTGTGAAAATTATTAGGGTAGTAACTACATCAGCATCCTAAATGGAACATCAAATGTAAATGTGCAGTACTCTAGAAAAAGTGCCCATTCTCTTGTCTCAATCTCTTGTCTCTCTTACACAATCTCCTTTATTTGCATTCAGATTTTATCTTAAGTTTATTCTCTTTTTAGAGTGTTTTTCATGACATTCTAAAGAATTTTTTGTGTTAATTTTGATCTGCTTCAAGAGGACTGTTTAAAAATTAATCTCACTGAGGAATAAACCACTTAAAAGTGATGAGAAAGAAGAGATTACTTTTCATATCTGACAAATTTTTGGTGGATTATCTCAACTTCGAAATAGTCTTACGATCTGGATACTTCAGCCCTTAAACTCTAAAAATCGTCCTTTACTGACTACACCTGTCAGATTGTGATAGAAGATATACTAGAACGAAATGAACAACACAGCAAATTCATAGGTGTGTGCGCGTGTGTGTGTGTGTGTTAAGTCAGTGAATTTTTCCTTATTAAAGGATTTTTTTTACATCGTTACTGTTCTTGATATAAAAGATGATGTTTTATGAAACAGTTGTTTATGAGACAGATGTTTCTGATGTAAGCATTACGATGTATACATGTTTTTTGTTATCTGTCATTTTTCTTTTCAATATGTTTAAAGAAAAAAAAATCTGAATTAACTATTTGTTGGTAGGTGTTGAAAAGTTAGGATTTATGCAAATTGTTAGCAATGACAATTCAAACAATGGCCTTAATCTTGAGTGTACCCATAGTGTAGTGGCATACACATTCACCCCACAAGCAAAGGGTCCCTAATTCGATTCCAGGTGGGGGCACAAGCCCCTCTCACCATGGAGGGTTGCATCAGGAAGGGCATCCGGCATAAAGCCACTGCCAAATTACCAATGCAGCTTAATCTGCTGTGGCAACCCCTTGAGCAGAATACAAGGGAGCAGCCGAAGGTAAAATCTCAAGTTCTGGAACCCACAAATAAAACAAGAAATGATTCTGATGGTCAAAGTAATTACAATACATGAAATTTTATTTTAATTTTACTGTTGTTTCTAGTCAAGTATTTAGGTGATACATATTTATGCATAGAGGGAAGGTTGGCCTAATGTGATTCACATTCATATTAAGTTGTATATAACTGTTTGTGCAGTATAGTTTTCAGAGAAGAGATTTCGCTTAGACTGAAGCAGTGCATCAGATGGATGCACTGTGTTTGAAATAGCTAAACTATTGAGCCATGAGTGTAGAGGAAATCTTGTGTGATCAGGTCAATTTGTGCAAAATGAATGCAGGGGGCTCCGATGCCCCACACAGCACATAATAACGCTTGGCCATGGAAAATAGAGAACAGTAATACAAGCTAAGACATGTAAAAAGCCACTCTCTCTTCTACACGGTTGTATGTAAAATGGGGTAGATTTATACTGCAACTTTAACTGTATGTGTCTGTATATCCTTATAAGGTTATAACACCATATCTCTTGCTTCATGTCCAAACAGAAGCTAGAATCCTGAAGTGTTTTCTCCTAAGCTTAGACTAGAGAGAAAGTTCTTGTTGTCACTGACACAGGCAGGCACTGAATTTATATACGCTAACAATAATCCCCCACTGATCACATAACATCCACCTTCCACTATTCTTCATCTTGTGTTTGTTACACCCAATTTAACTTTTACTTTGAACTTTGTCTTTGTGTCTTAGACAGCAGCAGGCAGTCTTTATTGATCTGCTGTGAGCTGGAGAGCTACTCTAAGCAGGTAAAAAACAAAAAAAACAAAAACGTTTCCTGCTCTGCTAAAACAAGCTCATCACATCTGCAGAACAGAACAAGGACTGGTATGCGCCATTACATGCATGTAAATATGCCACTGCTTGGCTAACTCTTTCGAAGTTTATTTTAAAACCTCTTGATTGTATAAATCTAAAAGGAAATAGTTTTTTTCACTAACTTTGCCTGTTCCTCTCCTCAATGGACAACCCACAGTATGCCTTTGAAAAAAAAAGTTTTCTAAATGTATTCTGGACATATTTAAAAGTTATACATTCAATGTTTTACTGCTTTTATTATCATTACACGTTCACTTTGCAGTTTTTCACTCTCAGATCCATCTGATAGACTAATAATATGTGAATTTTTCATCTTTATTTTAAAGTTTTCAAGTAAATAAGAATTACAAAAAAAGAATAACCAAAAAGTGCAATTGCATAAATACCATGCATGAATGCAATATCCTAAATTCCCATTAATTACTTGGTATTTTTTCCCCCCAGAAAAATATGAACATTATTTTAAATGTTGCTGTAAACTGCAACATGAATGAGAGGACCCAAATACCAGAAGCTGACTTAATGAACAGAAAATGCACGTTTATTCAGGTGGTTGCAAAAAGTCAGAAATAAAATGCTGGGCAAGAAAGTAAAACTCAAAACAAGACACAAAAGACAAGTAACTACAAAGCAAAACAGGACTATGACAGCAACGAAAACACAAAAACATGAACTTGACAGAGGAGCCAACACAGTACGATGACACAGAGGGAAACACTGAGGGAACAAAATAAACTCCATGAATACAAACAAGAAACTAGAACTAGAATGTAACAAGCAAATTCTCATAATGAAAGAATAACTAAATTTAAAAAACAATCAATAAAAATTATAATGACGAAACTACAAAACAAGCAAACAGAGAGCATTTCACAATGAACAAGAATTCTAAACTCCAAAACCCCAGGACCACACGAGGCTCATGACAAATGTAAACTAAAACAGAATACAATAATCTGCAAATAATTTCATTCCGAACCAGTCCAAATGCCCCTAAAAAAACTTAAGATAGCGGGATTTTTATCACTGTGTTGCACACTTCGATTGATGTGGAAGCTTTGGGGAACTTGAAAGGATTTTTTTCTTTATTGTTGTTTTATACAGGATTTAAATAGTTTTAATGATTTTTACTAATTCTTCATTTTCATGGACATTATCTTTCCTTTTGTCAATCAGAGTGTATTGTGTATAAAAACCACTGGGAGCTGCATGACAGGCTCCTAGTGACACATTGTGCACACGCACCATTCATTCTTTTTAATTCAGCATTGACTGATTGTGATAAATCCCCCCCCACACACACACAAAACATGAATAAGTTGAAATAAGAAGACAACTTTTTAAAACAATATGATAGTGTGGGTTGGTTTTCCTCTCATTCTCTCATTTTTTTTTTTTTATCAGTCACCATCTACCACTGGTCTGCAATGCAATGAAAACAGTCCATTAGAAGAGCAGCAGCTTCAGTCTTCCATTAGTGTCCACACAGGAGACATCCACGCATACCACTGAGTGTAAATCACTCCCATTTTGACAGTTCTCAAGGCACAATATAAAAATTACTCCTATTATATGAACATATAAAAAATATGCTTCATAATTCTGTCAAATAAGTTTACCATGGGTGAGGCAGTGTGTGTAGGCTGTTAAACACTGATTAAAATAGAAGCATATCCTCGTCATCAGACAGGGGATGTAACGTAAAAACACAACTGAAGACTAAATACAAATGAAAATCCTACAGTATAGAGAAGTCGATAATGGTAGAGTAACTCTAAAGAGACAGCTTCTTTTTCTCTTTGAAAAATGTTTTCGAATCCTTTAGGAGAGAGAGCTGTTGATAAAAAAAGGTGCTATAAAACTCTATGGGTAGAATTGGCCACCTGTTAAGCAAAATAAACATGTAATGATGGCCAGCATTAAAAATTATTTGGCTAGTAGCATAGTGTTAAAGACTATGAGTACAAGGATAATAATACACACAGTAAAGCTTGACAACTTTACAACTTTGTCCAATTTGAGTTGGACAACTGAAATGGTACTGCACATTGCAGTGTGTGCAAGGACCTACATTGTTAACTGAGGCATAATTCAAGCCAGTCTTCAATTCAAGTATTAAGTCCCAATTCTATAAAACAAATTTTGACTAAAGTCCAAATTTAAGTCTTAATTTCTCAGCTCTGGCAGGTCCACAATGGCCAGCAGAGAAGGACAAAAAAGAACATGAGGGAATTTTTGCCAATTCCTTGGGTGTGAAATACTTACTTAAAATGAAATTTAAAAAAGGACAGTGATAGAAGAAGAAAGTGAAGAGATGCTAAAGGAGCTGTTGAGGGGGTGCAACGTTCACCAACAGCAAGGGAGAAAGTGGATCAAGTTAACAGATAATATATCGTCCTTGCACACTCTCACAACACAATGTCCTCCCCAGGTGACTGGTTTAGCAGAGGAAAGATGGACTGATACAAAATCATTTTTTTAAAAAAGCACAGGGTAAAGTTGAGAAGAAATCTGCAATTAAGAAAAATAAAAACATTTAAACATTAAAAAATAGTTCTAGTGCTTTGTCATGTCTTAATGCTTCTTCTGAATATCCTTTCCCAGAAGTGTCTCTCATGGTCCCCCGCTCTCAGGAACATGACCTGCCTGTCTCTTCCTCTCCCTTTTTGTCTCTCTTTTTGGATATGGCCTGGGTCAACTAACAAATGTCTTTAGCCTTCAGGTATGGATTCTGGCTGGGCGGAGTCAAGGACACACCTGCTTCCCATCTCCATTGTCATGCTTCTTAAGCTCTGCAGTTCCCTCCAGATGCTGCCTGAATATAGTTCTTAGTTGTGCAGTACACCAGGCGTCACTAGACGTAAGATAAGTTATGACAAGAACCTCTGTGGATTTACTGACACCCCTCACTCTGTTGCATTCAGAATTTCAAGACACCCACCTGGCCTGCCTGCCTGAGTTGCCTGACCATCTCTCATTCCTCAGATCCTTGGACCACCTTACCCAGGATAAATTAGGACTGTACTTAATGTAATTTCATGCTCTTTCACCCAGTACATACCCTTCTGGTTTTCTGGATCAAGCTCACCCTCTCCTCTCCTGGATTAAACCCTCACCACCATCACATATCCTGTAAATACACCTAACTGTTAATAAACTGTCTAAATTCTTCATTCAGTGTATGTCTGCTCTTGGTTCTACAACCAGCCACTCTGACAGTACATTCTGACCAAACATGGACCCAGCAGACTTAAATTCTCTACAAAAGGCAATTTCGCACCAGTAAGCCCTCCAGGAACATCATGAAGAAATGCTCAAAACGTATATGGAAAATAAAAAGACAACTCATCAGCAAATCAACCATCTACCAGGTATGATTCAAGACTTTTTAAATGCTAACACACAATCGCTTACAGCTCGGCCGGGGTCTCCTGACACCTCCACTCCCATGGCTTCATCTTCCAGGAGTGCACCCACAGTTCCCTTAATATTACCTCTGAGTTGTTTGAGCGGAGGTTCAAAGAGGTTTTTAGCCGCTTGTTGGAATCTGATGATCCGGCCGTTTGCATCCTGAGTTTACGCCAGGTGCAGTGGAGATTATGCAGCTGATTTCCTCATAGCTGCAGCTGGTTCCGGTTGGGATGACAAGGCTCCATGTGTGGTATCCCGTTTGAGGGTTTGAGAGAGCAACTGAAGGACGAGTTAGCCACCAGAGACAACATCTCTTAACTCACTAATCCCGCTTGCTGTTAAGATTGACAACTGACTCCGGAAGCAACACAAGGAGAAGAAAGACAACTCATTTCAGAATCCCTCACGGCGTCAGTAAAAACTTCTGCTTCTGGCTCATCAGAGATCCAGCTCTGATGAGCTGTATGCTAATGCATACAGTCAGTTTCATATAGACTCTGTAAAATTTTTGGGTTATATCATTGAGAAAAGTCAGGTAAAGGTGGACCCTGTTAAGGTCAAGGCAGTGGTGGATTTCCCCTGACCTAATTACAATGGCAATTACAATAGATCCTTGGGTTCATTAACTTTTATCAAAGATTCATTAAGGGTTATAGCAGAACTGTCATGCCATTAACATGTCATACCTTAGTTAAGTTGCTTTTTCAGTGGGATGCGCTGGCAGAGACTGCTTTCACTCTTCCCAAGGAGAAATTCACCTCTGCAACAGTGCTAGTTCACCTTGATTCCTCCTGCCAGTTCATTGTGGAGGTGGATTCCTCAGACTCAGGGGTACGTGCAGTCTTGTCTCAAGTCACTGAAAATAATATGCATCCATGTGCCTTCTTTTCTCACTGCCTCTCCCCAGCTGAGCACAACTATGATCTTAAGAACTTAGAATCACTAGCAATTAAGTTAGCCTTGGAAGAAGGGCAGAACCACCTTTTGTGGTTTGGACGGACCCTAAGAACCTGACTTACTTGCAATCAGAAAAAATATTAAATTCTTGCCAAGCCCATTGGACATTGTTCTTTGTTTCTCTGGATTAGGAGCTGGAAGCTGCTCTCTGCTGTGTTGCCGCCTCCAACCCATCCAGCTGGAGTACCTACCTACCTTGGGCAGAGTATGCCTACAACTGTATGACCTCATCCGCCACTGGTTTGTCCCCCTTTGAGGCTTCTTTAGGGCACCAACCTCCCATCCTCCTAGTCCAGAAGGACGACTTAGCTGTTCTGTTCATTCAACATCAACCTCGTATTTGCTGTAGAATCTGGAGGTCCACCAAGTTCTACGTTCTGGCTGGACTTCACACCTGAGCAAAAGGTATGGCTGTCTACTAAACATATTCCTCTCAAACCTGACTCTCGCAAACTCTCACCTAAGTACATTCGACCTTTCATTACTGACAGTTTGATTAACCCTGTCACTGTTCATCTTTGCCTTCCATGATCCATGAATCTCCAAATCTATAACATCTACGTCTCTCGAGTAAAACCAGTAACCATCAGCCCTTTGTGCCCACCTTCCAATCCCCTTCTGCCCACCCAGGTTGCGGATAGCCAACCCGGGGACACGGTCTGCTGTATGTAGTTGACTGGGAGGATTATGGTACGGAGGAACAATCCTGGGTTCTGCGCTAGTGGATTCTGGACCCTTCGGGACTTCCATTGGTGGTGTCCCGACAGGCCTGATGTGTTGCTAGCTCCCTCTTTGTCTCTCTCTCTTCCCTTCCTTCGTGTGGGTATGGGCTTATTAGATACGCCATTTTATTAGGTTTGATCCCCTTTGCCTTCAGAACTGTCTCATTTTTTTTGTGGCATAGATTCAACAAGCTGCTGGAACCATTCCTTTTGGGTCATATTGAGATTATTGCATCACACAATTGCAGATTTGTCAGCTGCACATTCATGATAGGAATCTCTTGCTCCACCATCCCAAAGGTGCTCTATTGAACTGAAATCTAGTGACAGTGGAGGTCATTTGAGTACAGTGAAAGCTTTGTCATGTTCAAGAAACTAGTTTGAGATGATTTAAGTTTTGTGACATGGCGTGTTTTCTTGCTGGAAGTAACCATCAGAAGATACGCTGTGGTCATGATAGAATGGGCATACTCAGCAAAAATAGTCATGTAAACTGGTGTTTAAATGAACCTAGTTTGTACTAAAGGGCTCAAAGTGTGCTAATATACCTCACATTATTACATCAGCATGACCAGTTTGAACTGTTGCTACAAGTCAGGATAGAATGATGTTTCTGACTTTCACATCTGAATGTTGCAGCACAAATTGAGACTCATAAGATCAGACATAATTTTTTTTTCTATCTTTTACTGTCCAATTTTGGTAAGCCCATGTAGATTGTAGACTCGGTGACCTGTTTTCAGCCAATAGGATTGGTCTTCTGTTGCTGTAGTCCATCTGTTTCAAGATTCAACATTTACGCATTCAGAGATGTTCTACTGAAGCAGGTCATCAATTTCTGAATACTGCAACTAATGCCACATGTTTGTGTGGTCACACAAAAATTTGTTCCAAGAGTCTGCTTTGACAATTTTTTGGTGAAGGTGAAGTAAATAACACTGATCATCCTGTTAAAATGAATCTTTTATTAGGAGAGCTTGGGTCCTGACATTCATGTGGATGTTAGTGACATGTACAACCATTTTCACAAAGGTTGAAACACTATGTAAAATATAAATAAAAACAATGCGATGATTTGCAAATCTCAAACCAGCATTATATTCACACAAAAAAACACAGAAAACATAAAATTTTGAAAATGAGACATTTTATGATTTCATGAAAAATACTAATTTTGAATTTGATGACAGCAACACATCTCAAAAAAGTTGGGAGAAGGGCAACAAAAGCATGAAAAAGTAAATGGAACTAAAAAGAAACAGCTGGAGGAACATTTTGCAACTTCTTTTTCTTTGTCTTTTGGCTGCTCCCATTAGTGGTCGCCACAGTGGATTATGAATTATGAATTATGAATCTGCATTTGGATTTGGCAAAGACTTTACACTGGGTGTCCTTCCTGAAGCAACCCTCCCCATTTACCCGGGCTTGAGACCAGCACTAGGAGTACACTTGCGTCTCCCCCCCTGTGGCTGGGCTAGGAACATGTTGCAACTAATTGAGTTCATTGGCAACAGTCCAATAATGTGACTGGGTATAAAAAGAACATCTTAGAAAGGCAGAGTCTCTCAGAAGTAAAGATGGGCGGGGGGTTCAGCAACCTGTGAGAAACTGTGTCTATAAATTTTGGAGGAATTTAATAATATTGTTTCTCATCATAGAGTTGCAAGAGCTTTGACTATTCTATCATCTGTGATACATAATGCCATCTTTCCTAATCACACCAGGTTTTGTTATTTGTGCAGCCCACATCATTTGCTGGACAAGGCATTCAGCAGGTATTCAAACTCCAGATTACAATCAGATCAAGTATCTGTTGCATTACAACAAGCCCACTCCACACAGGCCCCATCCTGCAACCCCCAAGACCCAAAAGATCCACTGCCAATTTCCTGGTCCATAGGGGTCCATGCTCTGATCAGTTAGAGCTGTTTTGGTAGCCTGGTGAAACCCTTCACAGTATTAGACAATGGTCTTTAATGTTATAGGCAAATTATTGCTAAAAGATGCTATCACCGGTAACCTGTGCCCTTTAGAGGACTAAATTAGCACATGGGCCAAAGCACACTAAAATGGCAGTTTCAGTTTTTTTTATTACATCTAGCCAGCGAAATAGAGTTGTTGTTTTAGTTGTGGATGTGAGTTAATTGCTTAGTTTCCTTAAGTTCTTTGAACAGTTGAAGTTTGTTTTTGTATAGTTTTCTTTTGATTGTCCAAACCACCAACCTAAGCTGCCCTGTGAACTGTCAGCACTGTAAATAAATTGCACAATGGGTGAAGAGAATGCTCGCCTCCCAGTGTGTTTCCTCCACTGCATCTTTAGCCCTCCTACATGTGGTTTTAGAAAAAAAACAAGGATGCCTCCTAAAAAGCAGCAACAGCAAACAGATGATGATGTGGAGGAAGGTGCCACCGCAGGTGCCAGGGAAGCTGATTTCCAATTTGGAGTCAGTTTCAGTATGCCTACTGAAGCTAGTCTGGTCTCATTGGCAAAGATGTTTGAGAGCTTCATGCAACTTCAAATGAAGAGAGATAAAAGGCAGGTAAAGGAAACAAATAAGCAGGAACAGAAACTTAGCATCCTGTCCCATCAAGTGACACAGCTCCAGGGCTGGTCAACCGCCACCAGCGTCAAGTGAAGTTCCAACTGGAGACCTCAAATTGCAAAGTTTCAAAGATTCTCATGACACTGAACATTACCTTACCACCTTTTAAAAATTGGCTGAGGTTTACAATTGGTCAAGGCAACAGTGGGCCATCCGACTAATTCCACTGTTGACAGTAAAGCCCTGAAGTGCCTTTGTAGCCATGAACCCAGCAGATACAAAAGACTATGAAATATTGAAGACTCGTCTCGTCTCGTCGTCTACCGCTTGTCCGGGGATCCGGGTCGCGGGGGCAGCAGTTCGAGAAGAGAAGCCCAGACTTTCCTCTCCCCAGCTACCTCCTCCAACTCTTCAGGGGGGACACCCAGGCGCTCCCAGGCCAGCTGGGAGACATAGTCTCTCCAGCGTGTCCTGGGTCTTCCCCGGGGTCTCCTCCCAGAGGGACGTGCCCGAAACACCTCCAGTGAGAGGCGTCCAGGGGGCATCCTGATCAGATGCCCGAACCACCTCAACTGGCTCCTTTCGATGTGGAGGAGCAGCGGCTCTACTCTGAGCCCCTCCCGGATGACTGAGTTCCTCACCCTATTTCTAAGAGTGAGCCCAGCAATCCTGCGGAGAAAGCTCATTTCGGCCGC
>VUQH01056117.1:0-27337 GCA_015106775.1 Etroplus canarensis | reverse complement strand
TGGGAAGGTCTACAAGATGTTGGAGATTCTCATCATATTTCTAAGAGAGAGTCCGAACGCCCAACCGAGGAAACTAGCTTCTGCTGCTCTTTCTTTTTGTCACTATCCAGAGTTCATGACTGAATACATGTTACTTTAAATCTTCACTGGTCACTTTAACTTGCCATTCACTGCACATCATTTCTTCATTGTCCCCTTATTGTGTATTGTCCTCTGTATATATCCTCTTTTAATTATTTCTCAACTGTATTTATGTTACTATTTTATTCTGCTCTGACCTTTTTGATTTCTGTATTGTTGCTGCTGCAATGCCCGAATTTCCCCATTGGGGATCAATAAAGTAATATCTTAATCTTAATCTTAATCTTACCCAGGGGTGTCAGTCACTCAAGTCATTCATTCTGTTTATACACTAAGCACCTTCCTGAAGATTCATGCAGATCTGAGCATGCTTATTTTTATTGCTATTATTATTATTATTATTATTATTATTATTATTATTATTATTATTATTATTACTGTTATTAATATTTTAGTCCGCTTCTTCTTCCTTTTCAGGAAATCACCTTGTTGGTGTAAAAATACTATTTTATGCCTGTCATTCTGTGTTACCTTTGGGATTTTTTGTAGATTCAGCTAAAGAAATTAGAGCAAATCATGTGGGTTTTTGTTTGTTTTTTGCGACAGGCTACTAGTCAAATCAAGTTTTATTGTTATATGCAAGACACACATTTCCCTGCGCAATGATATTCTTACTTTGCTGTCCACAATAAACGTTAAATAATATAAAATCTACATATAAAAGTAATAATATAAAACAATTTTAAAAGGGCAGCATGGGACAGATACCATATAAATGTTGCTGCATGGCAGCTGAAAATGTAATAGTATACAATAAGACAATCTGAAAGGACAGCATGTGACGGATACAGTAGAAATATTAACATATGGACTTGTGCTTATATAGCGTTTTTCTACTCTGAGCACTCAGAGTTCTTTTTACTACAAGCCTCATTCACCCATTCACACACATTCACACAGTGTTTTATTCTACGCCTTCAAGCGCATTTTAATGATCACATACACATTCACACTCCGGTGGAAGCATCAGGAGTAATTAGGGGTTCAGCATGCAGACTGGAAAAGCCAGGGATCAAATCGCCAACCTTCCTGTTGGAAGATGACCCGCTCTACCTCCTGAGCCACAGCCGCTCCATAAGCATAAACTATAAAACTATGTACATATTTGTGATTAAAAAGTGTGTGTAATTTTAAAAAAAATGTCAACAATCAGATGTAATGACATGAGGCAGTGTGTGATTATAAACTCCAGCTAGCTGTTTAGGAGTCTGATGGCAGTGGGTAAGAAGGAATTATTTTAGTCTAGAAGCGTTTCATGCTTCTGTAACAAAGTTCCTACAGATATAATTTAAAACTGGAACTTTGTTGTCTGTTACGTGTAGCCGCAACAGTGGTTCATCTCTTGAGTTAGCTGCCTTTTTTTTTTACTGCTTGAATGATTCATGGGTCAGTGTTCAGGAGCTTAACAAACTAAAAACATTCCTTTGAAAACAGTCAGATTCAAAGACTAGACTGGAAATGATTGAAAAAGCAGCCAATGTCCAAAGAAACATGAAAGACTTTCAGAAAGCCTGGAGAAAAGACCGCTTTTAAAAGACTGCAAGAAAATCTGGCTCCTTGGAAACAGGACATAAAGAAATGAGGGGCGGCTGGAGACTTTTGGAGAAACAGAGTGGAGGTTTCTGGCGCAACTTCACCTACCTCTGAGGTGAATGGAGATCATAAAGTTTGACAAAGATAAAGCTTCAGCAACATGTGTGTTATAAGCAATTTTATTTGGCCAGTGAGTTTCGGTCTGTGGATGACCCTGATGGAGGACAGAGGCTGAGACACATGGATCAAATAATAAAGCTGTTCTTTATCCATTTGTTGCTGGAGCTTTCCCCTCTTCAAGCTCAATACTTTTGCACAATACATTTGGTGAAGGTGTAATAAAGTGACAAAATGCATTATTGAGGAGATGGGGTCTTTAATAGTCCCCATTTGATGGCTTGATTTAATTTCCACTCATTTTAAACATTTCTTACTCCACCTGTTTCCTTCTGAGAATGAACTTGCCCAAGAATTTCACTGTTTATTATAAACGATTTCAAAAGATTATTTTTTTTTAAACCTTTCATCTGAACAAAAACATCTCGTATAATCTGAGCAGCGCCTCAGCAGTGTAGCTGTATAAGAGCCCATGCTGTAAACCACAACAGGCAATCACTTTTGAGCCCTGGAGGTTGGTAAAGTCATTCAATCTCCACACAGGTTGTGTCCCCCCCGCCTCCCCAATGTGTAGCAGCTGGCTCGATCGCTCTCCTTTCACCCTGATATGAAACTCTGTATCCGGTCAGACACTTTACGAGGATGTCGAGCCGTTTCAGGTCTCTCGGCCTTCACTAAATCCCGCAGCCCCCTTTTATGGCAGGAGGATGGCAGCGAGGGGAAGGGGGCACTTGTTTCGCCGAGCGCGGTGATGGAAATGTAACCAAATACCAAAACTAGGGGTAAAGGGCGGAAGGGAAGCACATGCTGACTGACAGGTGCAGAGGTGGTCTGCTAAATGGAGCTTATTGGAGGGATGGTGATTTGTTCTTAAAGAGAGCATATCCACTAAGGCTTTAATTGAAACCTAAATCCATACATAGCGGGGCAGCGTCACCTAACGAGGTGTGTTAGTGGTTCGTGTGCGTGTTCTTTAAATATGTATAAAGACATCAGCAGTATGCACAGTTATTAACTTCTAAATAGAGTTTTAAGTGGAAACGGCAAATGATGACACAAAAGACACAATCGCAATCATGAAGTGTTTATTGTTGGAGAGTATTTGCCCTTGTTTCTTACAGGGGTGAAACCAGTCACTTTGTTTTGGTGGAGGCAGACCATGTAACGAATGCAACGAATCGAGACCCATCAACAAGAAGCAAAAGGCCTATTAACCGTCAAGTATTAGGGATCGAGTGAAAGTCGAGCAACAGTCAACACAACTCCTGTGTTGTCGCTGCTAGATAAAGTTTGATTTGTCCTATTTTTATACTGAGAATTAAACGCATCTTGTGATGACACGATTTTGCATTTGTACAATGCACTGGGTAGTCTGCAGACACTGAGGCATATATGGATCCATGGGAGCAATTTTACACTGTACAGAGTAATTTAACATCAGTCACGTAAAACACAGAAAGCAACTGGTGGGCCCTGTTATAAATAAATACAGAATATACATACAGTAGACACACATTCAAATGATTACAACCTGATGTAATAATTCAGTGTGTTTTCTATAATTCAGCTTTTGCTTCCAGCTAATTTCCTGATATGAAATAAGAACCACTGGCTTGAATTGAGCAGCTGGACAAAATAATCTGTCCATCACCCACTCCACCTCCAAGCAGAGTGGAGACACTTACGGAGTATTGTGGTTGAAATAAGGGTACCACAATCGTCTTAGAGGTGGGATATCTAAGAAATTAGTTAGCTGGAAGTGTGCCGGGTAAAGACGCTGGAGGTAGAGCAGCATCCTCCTGATTTCTGCTGTAATTCTTGCAAGTGAGTGCCAGCAGCAGCAGCATGGGCAGGTGCCAGAGGCTGCAAAAGAACAGCTTTCGGGCGCTGCCGCGGTCTCCCTTGTGGTAGAAGCGGAAGGCCAAGTAGCTGATGTACAGGTTGATGGGTAAGGAGATGGCGGGGAAGGTCCAGGTGGTGACACCCAGCACGGGCGCCAAGGTTGACAGGCCGATCAGACCCAGGCTGTGGCGCAGGGCCACCCGCTTGCACGTGACGGGGTGAGTGACGGACATCATTCGATAGCCACCGCGGGAGTAGTCTTCCCTCAAGTTCCAGCTGAGGGCATTGAAGTGGGGGAACTGCCAGCTGTACAGGAAACCACCCAGCAACAATGCACCTAAGGGGAGAGATGGGGGACAAAAATATGAATGTCAAAATTATCTGCCGCTTGCTTAATTCCCACTCAGAAAACTGAATATTAAGCCAAGTTTTAAAAGTACCTTTTTACATCTCTAATGATTAATTAAAAAAAAAAAAGAAAAAGAGAAGAAAAAGGGGTTTCTTTTTTGCCAAGGATGAGCTTTTCTCTGTGTGGTCATAATTAGTGAGTCAAACCAGAAGAACAAGTGTACAAACTGACAGGAAGGCAAAATGTTTTCGCTAACTCCCTCACCCAAACACTGTTTTAGTGACAGCGGCTTGTGTTTCACATCCTGCGTAAGGGGAAAAAACAGACCTAAGGGCTTTTGTGTTCACTGTTAGCGTGTCAGTACAACACGCAGCAGAAAACCTCACAGAAAACAACATGTACTTGTCATTTGTTTTTACTTTAATATAATTGTAAAGTCCTGTATGAAAAGAGGGCAAACCAGCTTTGGTGTGACCCAATGATTGCTTCGAGAGGCCACATAATCATTTAAAGAACACTGGCCTGTTCATTTCTTCATAATAACTTGACATAACGCAGTACTTCGAAGTCGGAGCAGCAGAATAGTATCACACCTCATACAGTTGTCATAACAGAATACTTGATGTGTCCACTAAACAGGTTGAATAACATGCCTCAGGTTCTGTCATACCTACATACTGCTCTTGCCTTCTTAAATTAGTTTGAGTCTTTTGTGAATGCCCTCTGCATGATTTTCCCCGTTCATCCTTCTGTTGCCTTGCAGGTTCCTGGTTGGCAGAGTTAGTTATTATATCCCTGAAAAGTCAGGGATATGATGGAGTCATCAGCGTCGCTGTTGCCACAAATCCTTTGTGTCATCGCGATATTAACGCAGGATTTAAAATTCTGGCAAAGTGGCAGACCATTCTTGTTTAAAGGTTAAAGTGCCTGTAAAAATGAAAACTATAACGTTGACCTTGAGCACAATTTGGGTGAAGACCCATTAGGTGATCATTGTGTGCAAGTTTCACTAAAATCGGACTCTAGGAGGAGTAGCAAGTTTCATAAACTGCGGATGAACAGATGCTTCGCCATGGCATTCGCTCATCAGACATTCAGCCAACAAAAGCTAAAAACTAAACCTGACTTGACTCTGAGCCTTTAACTTTGTAAATGATCTCATTACTAAACAGCCAGCAAGACTGCAATCTTAGAAGCCCACAAACTTTACGTGCAGTCTTTTGGTCCTACAGAGTGGCTGCAGACATGACATCTCAAGTGCGTTTAGTTTGAAATAATGTGCTGGGTTTGTATCTCATCACAGTTTGGCACAACTGAAAGGAGAACAGTGACATTATGACAGCAATACTGTGGTGCAATATGGGTTCCATTCTGCAGTAAGTCTGTGATTAATCTTTTAATAATCCCTCCATTAATTATTTCGTTATATCAAATGTCAGATAATACGGGGAAGTGCGTTTTACTTGAGATGCTTTCAAATGACTTGTTCCATCCTTTTCAACAGTCCAAAACCAGAACACATTGATTTACAATGATATAAAACAGAGACGAGCAGTAAATCCAAATCACATTTGAAGAGTTGTGTCCAACCAATATTTGGCAAGTGTGTTTGATAAATCTTTTCAAGCTGCAGGTTTTCTGTTCTTACACAAGTATCTAACACACTGATGCAAACCTTTGATCCTAAAAAAGTGAGGCAACCCGGAGACTCTCTTGCGCTGTTGGGGCATACTGCACGGCAATTAAATAAATTGTACTGAGGAATCACCTTTGTCCAATGATGAACTATCTCCAGACAGAAGTGGGCTCTTCCAGGATGACAATACCCTCCTTCATGGAGGGCATAAGGGGGTCACTGAATGGTTTGGTTAAAATGAAGTAAATTACATCCTATGGCTTTCATAACAGCCAGAAAGTCCTGGGTTTGAATCTACCTGCCGCTGTGGGGTTTGCATGTTCTCCCTGTGCCTACGTTGGTTCTCTCCGGGTCCTCCAGCTTCCTCCCACGGTCCAAAGACAGGGTGTTTAGACTAACTGACAATTCTAAATTGGCAGCACGTGAATGTGAGCGTGAATGCCTGTCTGTCTTTCTGCGTTAGCCCTGCGATTGACTAACGACGTGTTCAGCATGTACCCCGCCTTTCACCCTGTGACAGCCGGGATAGACTCCAGTCCTCCATCTAGTGTTGTTATGATTTCTGTTAATTATAGTTTTACACTTTTTTCCATTTAGTTTCCAGAGCAGGTTTAATCATTTTAGTTTAGTTTTTATTGTTTAAAAATGCTTCATTTTTTAAAAAAAGTTTTAAACCATTTTAGTGTAGTGTCCCTGTAGTGTAGTGGTTTATATAGTAACCTACAAGAAAATGGTCCCTGGTTTGATTCCAGGTGGGGACACAAGCCCCTCTCACCATGAAGGGTTGCATCAGGAAGGGCATCCAGTGTAAAACCTCTGTCAAATTACCGATGCGGATTGATCCGCCGTGGCGACCCCTTGGGGAAGATACAAAGGAGCAGCAAAGGTACAAATAGTTTAAGTGTCATTTGTAGTTTTTCTCTAGTATAATTTGGGAGGCACTTGTACACACAGTCATGTGGAAACCTTAGTCTTAAACATAGGTGCTAGTGTCTCCTCAGGCTGGCTGTGTTGATAAATTTGACCAAGTTGGAAAAGACTGTAGCTTTTTGTATTATTTGCATTATTATAGCTTTCCTTTGTCTAGAAAAGTTTTCTTTGTAATAAATTAACTACAATCTTTTTTAAATATACAGTTGTAGTCTCAAGTCTCAAGCCACATCTCTTCATTATATTCTGCTTCTAAAGAGTCTGAGTTTCTTGTGATTTTTAATGTGGTCTCGAGCAATAGTTCTCCACGCTTGCCAAAGGTTTTTTTAAGACTGGCTGCTTTTTCATTCGTTTCCAGTCCACTCATGAATCTGACCATCTTCAGAGGAATGTTTTTTGTTTGTTTGGCCACTTAACACTGAGCTATGAATAATTCAAGCATAAACAAGGCACCCAACACAAGGAATGAACCAGCGTTGTGTCTACAGATAACTTCGCAAAGAACACGTTTTATATTGTATCTTTAGACACGCTGTTATTAGCAGCTTGTCACAAAACACATAATTTGTTCCCATTTCTTTACTTAAAGCTACAAAAAATGCCAAAGATAACACAGTTTGACAGGCATAAAATAGCATTTTTGCAACAACAAGGTGAATCCCAAACAGCTATTAACTGAAAAGTTGGCATATCCCAGCACTATATGCAGTATATCCTTATAAGCAATGTTCTCTCTAAGCTGTGCGCTTGCGCAATCGTACACTGCTCACAGGACCTGAGAGATGCATCTTTCCCTTTTGTTTATCCATCTACTGATCACTGAAGCCTCATCACAACTGGTCATAGCGGAAGCCATTTTTAAAAAAGGAAAACAGGGAGAAAAGGCTGAGGTTTTCCAAATTACACAAGAACTGGACTGAACATTAGTGGCCACAAGGTGGCCATAATTCAGGTCAAGGTCAATTTTGACTTTCACGCTTGTTAGAAATGTACAGACTCTGTTTTTGCCTTATGTACTGCATTTCCATTTTGGTTTGTGCATATTTCAATAAACTGTTGCACTTATTTCCCATTTTCTTCCACACAATTTCCCCCTTGGGATTAATGAAGGATTCAGATTTTTAATATATGAAGAAATGACAAGTGGCTCAAGACTTTTGCACAGTCCTGTCTTACATTAGTTTTAGTGAAGGGTAATAACTTTGCCTTTATCCATTCAGTAACTTTCCAGAGACATGCAGAACTTTATGTCGGGTTTTACATATGTCTGTATATGTCCAGTAATTTCTCAGCTGGCGAGTCGTACCTGGGTCCAGACAGCCCGTGGCAGCAGTCCAGCCCATCACAGGTGGTATCGCCCCCACCACTGCTCCCACCCAGGTGTTGGTGATGCTGAGTCTCTTGAGCGGAGTGTAGCAACAGGTGTACAGAAAGATGTTGAGAGCGCCCAGGAAGCCTGTCAAGGGGTTTACTGCCAGCGTGAGCAGAGCGACTCCAGGAACTCCACAGGCCAGAGCAAATGAAACTGCATGAAGGGGGCTGATATAAGGAAGGGAGGAGAAAAAAAGACAGAGAGAGAATCAGTTACACAGCAGGACAAAGAAAGACTACATCCACAAAATCACAAGTTTGAAAGATGAGTTTCACGTAAAAAAAAAAAAGGTTCAAGCTCAGGCAAAAGCATAATAACTCTATCATGGGAATTAAGTGATGATAATGTTCTGTAGGCTTGGGCAGACACCAGATAAGACAATAATAGCGCCACATGTTCAGCGCAGACACGCAGAGACCCACGGGGGCCAGCAGTCAGCAGCCGTGCATGGCTGAGTCTCAAAACGGGAGGCGTGGAGGACACTCATCTGATAAGAGTTTGTCAGGGATAAAAGTAGCACTGCAAGATGAAGAGCATGTGCACACGCCAGAGATCAAAACTAGCTGAAGGAAACCACTGTGGCTCACGCTTTTAGGAGGATGAAGGCCTACTCCTCCTCCTTCTCTACCCCTCATCTTTAACTGAAAGCAGTGACGGCAAGATCTGGTTCAAATTCACCAGTAAATGCCTCATAAATTAAAGAGGGGGGAGATTAAAATCTTGACCAAACGCAGGCCCTTTTCTTCAAAAAGCAAACAGGGCTTTTATTTTGGTGGTGTGGCCAAGCAGGGAGATTGGAGCATTAATGTGATTAGTGGTGTTATGTCTTTTTTATGTGGGCTTAGATGGGGCCGCGCAGGCTGGCTTTGAGTAGCTGACGCTCTGGCTGTGGGCTGGCTCAGTGGGGGTCAGGGAAGGGAGTACGTCACATGGCCTGAGGTGGGTTCACTGTCCTGTGCTTACAGTCTGACACAGCCGCAGTCATAACGTCAGGTTGGTAATGTCAATACAGAAAGCCCAAGATGTTTCCTTTTGGTTAGACCGCAATCAAGGTCGGGGATTCAAATGTAAAACACCCTTAAGGTTGAAGAAACAAGATGAATCTACTTAAAGCCCTGTAATCTGTGAAATACTCAAGTGGTCAAAGAGGGCAAAGTAAACTGTGGAAAACAACACTTCTAAAGTTTGCAATGTGTAAGCCTGACCAGAAATACAGTGGTTTAAGGAACGGGTGTAAAAGTGAAAACTGACTACAGATTTATGAAACCTACTAAAACTTACCACCACACACAAAATGAACATTTCCACAAACGATTTAAAGATTTATTTTGAGTAAATACAAAAGCACAAATATTGAAAGACTGGCAGACTGATCCCCGGACATAAATTCTTCCACAAAGCTTCCCAAAGACGCCCATCAAAAACTGTTTGTCTTTCTAATTTGTGTTGAAATCTATACTGAAAATCAGAGAACGAGAAGGGCCAGGGATGTAAAAAGTGCTGAGGGTCAGTGCAGTTCAGTTTGCTTGCTATTGCTGGCCTTCAAATAAATGTAATACTTTTCCTGCTACATGATTTAAAATTAAATGCAAATAAAAAAAGTTCAGTTGAGTTTTCCAACAGATATTTGCTAAAAATCAGTAGGTAAAACTGAGATGCTGTTGATAGTTATAGAAAAGCCAGCGAATAGACTCAAATAAATTACAAACCACATTTCCAGAAAAGTTAGGATAGTTAACAAAATGCAATAAAAACAACAAAACAATGTTATTTTTAAAATATACACAAATTTAGAATTTGATGGCTGCAACACACAAAAAAAGTTGGGACAAGGCATGTTTACCACTGTTACATCACCTCTCCTTTAAATAACACTTTCAAATCATTTTGAAACTGAGGATACTAACTGTTATAATTTTGCGACTGGAAATCTTGTCCATTCTAGCTTGATGTAACACTTCAGCTGCTTAACAGTCCATTGTCCGATTCATGATGTAACTTACATTTTCATTAGGACATAGATCTGGACTGGCAGCAAGCCAGTCAAACACACACACACTCTATGCCTATGAAGCCACACTGGTGTAGTCCATGCATAATGTGGTCTGGCATTGTCCTGCTGGAATAAGCATGGACGTCCCAGGACGAGACATTGCCTTGATGGCAGCACATGTCTCTCCAAAATCCTGATACACACTTCAGAGTCAATAGCACCTTCCCACACATGGAACCCTCCCATGCTGTGGGTGCTAGCAAACCCCCATACTATCACAGATGCTGACTTTTGCAGCTTACACTCTTAACAATCTGGATGGTAATTATCATCTTTGCCACAGAGAACTCTATGCCTATTTTTTTTCCCAAAAATAAGCTGAAATGTGGACTCATCTGACCACAGCACATGGTTCCACAGTCTTTTGGTCTATTAGAGATAAGGTCGGGGTTAGGGAACTCTCCTGGGTTTCTGCATAGAGATGATGTATGTCTTGCTCTTTGTGTAATGTAGTTTCTAGTTACATTTCTAGATGTGATGACGGACTGTGTTGAGTGACAATGGCTTTCCAAAGTACTGCAGAGCCCAGGTGGCTATATGTGTCACAGTGGCAAGACAATCTCTTATGTATGATTTAATGTACTGTGGTTGTAGCTGTTTTGGTATTTGCCTACGCGAAGCCAACGCAAAGGGAAATTCAAACAACGCAGGTGTGCTAGTGTGCGTTCCTCCAAAAAATCAACTATGCATAGCAAGGGAGTGATGGCGGAGGTCCCAATGTAGACCTCCGCCATCTGCAGCAAAAAACATCAAAGATCATTTTAAAAACAGCATAAAAAACAAAGACAGTGCTTATTTTTAACACTAGATTTCAGCTCTTTGAATGTTTTTAACTTGGTTCTTGGTTGGAGTAAGAGTAGTGTAGACTAGCTGTTTATGGCACTGCCACAGCAAACAGCTACAACATGCTGACTACATTGTGCAAAGCTGTGGGTAGGCTCTCTGAATGACCAACGTGGTGCCACAAATCAGCCTTTAGGTAGTGACGCCTGAGGGGTCGAAGATCATGTGCATTCATCAGTGAGTTCCAACCTTACCTTTACGCAGTGAGATGTCCCCACATTCTCTTAATCGTTTCACATTAATATGCACTGTAGACGTTGAAAAGACCTAAATCATCTAATCTTGTATTGAGAAATGTTCCTTTAGAATCGATTAACATTTCTCTCGTGAATTTTGGTACAAAAGGGGGGAGTGAAAACCCATCCTTGCTTCCAAAGACTGAGCCTTTGATGGATGCTACTTTTATACCCAATCATGATACCTCAACCTGGTCCCAAGTAGTCTGCTTAATGTGGAGTCTTCCAAACTGCTGTTAATTGAATATTGAATGCACATTTCTGTCCCAACTTTTGCTGAGCGTGTTGCAATCATCAAATTCTAAATGTATGTATATATACAAAATATAATAAAGTTGATCAGTAAAACAAATGATTTTTTTTTCTTGAATTAACATATCACACATCTTTGTTTTTTGCATTTTGGAAAATATCTCCACTGTTCTGGAGATGTGTTTTATATTTTGTTAAATGACTGAACATATGTTAGTAAGCAACACTGGCAAAAAAAATCAGGGGGCTTTGACACCACACACTGCAACTTCAGTATATTCTGATTTCCAAATTGTAACTATCTCTGACTCAACGGTTGCGATTTGCATTGCCAGCCTCAGGGAGACTCAAAATGATCTACTGCTTAACCACATCTGGAAGCCTCAAACTTGACAAAACCACAAAGAGAGGGCGACTATCATCCACATTCCCCAAAAGAACAAAAATAAGGTGGGAAAGATGATACATTACTATTGTCCTGATGTTACACAAGAAACTGCTTCCAACACTGACATCACACTGGGTGGAAAAAGTTATGCCGTAAGGACAGATAAAGCTGGGTAACATAATTTGACTCCTACAGAGTGGTGTCCTGAAGGCAACATAGAGATGTGTAAAATGTTGTCTTCTGATGGCTTGTTTGACAGGACAGTCCAGCTTGCCATCTGCTCTCTGTCTCAACACAAGATTGTATGTGTGAAGGAGGAGGAGGGAGACAGGGAGAAACAACGAGCAAGAGATGCAGCTTTTCTGCGAGTCTCAGGGAAAGAATACACCTCTTCTCTTATCAGAGACAGGCTAAAAGCCAGAGCGAAGAGGCAGTGTTTAGACAGTGGGAGAGAATTTCCAATAACCACCTCAGCAGCATGAGTCCACTTTTAAACAGCATGTCAATGGAGAATTCCTTAAACTGGGATGAGAAAGCTGTGGTGTGGGTCAAAAAGTAGATCAAAAAACGACTATGCGGCTGTAGGGAATTGTAGACTTTCAGCCTATCTTTGGATGGCTGATTGTCGATTGGACTGGTTGTGAAAGGTGTTTTATCCTCTTATGTCACAGGTTGTTGTACTTCTTCTTGAATAGAAATTAAAGACTTGGGGAGCTTTTCCTGTAAGAATAAATGACAAAGGAGGCAATTTCCTGGCACTGACAAAGGCTGAAGAGGCCATGTGGTTGGTTTGGAGGTTTTTGGGGTTTATGCTTCAGTGATACTCTATGCGTCTGCCTGCTGCTTCAAGGTGGCAGTCTCACAAAAGGGGCAGGCAGAGAAGAGCATATCCAGTCACTGAGTAAGATTTGTAGGAGCGTGGCAATGCGCGTAGTTCACTGAGCACAAATACAGAGGTCATCGGATATCTAAACGGCAGACATAGCAAGGTGAAGGTGGTCAGGTAAACTACACCCTAACTTCGACCTCGTCATCCCTCTTTTCCAAAATGCTGACAAGTTCAAATTACAGATGGCAGGTGTAAAGCAGAGGCTCATCACTCCTGGCATGCATTGCTGCTCCTGGCAGCTACAGCCTCTATCTGCCACTACTCTACATAACAGCTACAGACCTGTGTCAACACCACAATAACTCCATGAGTAAAGCTGGAACTGAAGGGTGTAAATCAATATGAGCTACTGTTTTATTTAAGGCGTAATCATCATTATAATACTGCCTGCAAATACACACAGGCTTTTGACATCACAAGCTGCTAGATCAGGTTTCACCCCAGGAAAAATATCCTGCTAAGCCACGAGGTAAGGATCAGGTCAGTGAGCAAGAGAACAGTACCACACTTTGTCATTCATCCTGTGAGATGTACAAAAGTTAACTTGCGTGGCTGAGTAGCTGTCAAACAGCACTGCTGTGCTGTTCCTGCACTAAACTCAACCCTGATTCATGCTGAGCTGTTATACTTCTCTCCTCACGTACATTCTCTGGCAATTTTTCAGTCTTTTTAAAAGAATAAAAAGTACAGATGGGGTCGCTGTGCCAAATCCTTCATACAGTGTTTAGTATGCAAGAAAGAAAACTGTACCTGATCTGTCCCCTGACAAGTGGACGGTTCTTTGTTCGGTTCATGTTGGAATCAAAGGGCACCTCAAAGTACTGTGGAGACAGAACAACAAGTGGGTCAATGCAGGGAGGCACAAGGCAAAAAGAAATGAGGAGACGACCTACTGTTACACATTATTTCATGTACTCGAGTGCAGCAGTGAATATTATATTTTTTGATGTAGTTTTTGCACACCTTCTGTACTGCAACTCAAAAGGTACAGATGCAATTTAGCAAACTTAATGAGTTTGCGGAGCAAAGGTTGGGCAGAGATACAGACAAACACATTTCTTTATTCTTTCAAACATTGTGCAGATACAAAAAAGCCTGGACCTGATATTGGTTAAGCTTTTAGAGAATTGCACAGCAGCACTAAATGTAGGGTGCCTTGTAGAGCAAGTATGGGGTACTCTCATTATGACTGCCATTGTGAGCTTTTCTATGCAACATAAGAGAAAAGATGTGGGGGGACCCACTTTATGTACGGTCATAGCAAATCTCTGAATCAAAAGCTCACACTGCATTTTAAAAGTAAATGGACTGGAGGTGGAAGGTGGAGGCTGTGAGCTAGCTGGTGGGTGGGTGGGTGGTGGTAGTGGTGGGGGTGTTCTGGGATACAACTATGTGAAAAACTACTTATACTCCTGCTTTATGATCTGCTCTGGAGGAGTATGCTTCAAAGTGCTCCCATGAGATTGGCAATGTGTGACTAAAATGCAAACATATGGGGTGCTTAAATGCAGGAACTGGCTAATCTGCGTGTGTATGTGTGTGTGTCTGTGAGCAAATGAACATACGTGTGTTTTTTGCCTGATAAAAGCCTTTGACTAATGAAGAAAACAGATAAAGCATGTACACTATGGCATATCAAGATCCATCTCTTCTGATGTGTTTCACATAAAATGCCTAATAAACAGACAATCCACTTTTCTTTTCTTAAAGCCCAGTTACTAAATTTACCGCACTCATTAAAATCACATCATTTAAAAACTGTAGCAATGCGCTGCCTTTGACATCATATAGATTTTAATTTCTAAGATCATTAGGGAGTCGGCCTCACCATTAATCTATGGCACAGAAGATATTTTATAATATTCAACTGTAACTTGGAGTGTAAACCACTGATGAAAAGATTAAACATTTGTGAAAATGCGGCCTTCCTAAATCAGTTTGTAACACGCTTGGTGTTTCAGGCCCACTTGATCTATCATACAACAAGAAACCCAGTCAGTCTTTTCATTAGGTTGTATTCTGCATGAGATTGTAATCGCACGATACAGGTATCCTTTAGTCACATTGTAGTTTGTGCCACAGTATGACAATCTATATCAATGACTAAACAAAACAGACTACTGAGCTTGATTGTTTATTTCATGGTGGAGCAAAACACAATTTACTAGGGATGCTCCTAACTGAATGTGTATGCAAAATTTACTTGAAACCATTAATCACACTTTTTGAACATCAAATTTGTGTTTTAAATGTTGCTAAAATGTGCAGGAATTTGCACCATGTGGAACGGTCCACACATCCCATGTGTTGCAACAATAGCAGCGCTGGCAGCAGCAGCGCTTGTCACTATCTGATCTGTACACAGAAACCTGATTTGTTTTACACATGCGCAGAAATTTGGGTACTTCCTGTCACTGCTACAGATGAAATGGAATTGTTTTCTTGCTGGTGTTGGGTTAAAATTTACTGCATATCATAATCATATCAATCTCACTGTTGTAAAGAATTTTACACTTTGAAGACTTCTTTCATCTGACTTTTAAAGACGATTTCTTCTATTGCAGAGTTCTATGCGTGTGCATTTTTACTGCAAATGAATAAAAGGAGCTTAAATTAAAAACACACTTTATTAATATTGCCCCTTTGGACATATGCACTGATAAAAATGTTTAGTGTGACTAACAGCATCACTAAAACAATAATAAATAAAAATTATACTAGTTCATGAACTGTTATGCAAATTTAGTTCTTTTTACCTTATACAGTTCATGAAATTGTTTTTTAAACCAATATCACCTTTGTTATTCCTTGTTTTTCAGCACTCTAGTCAACGTTTGTTGTTTATTTTAGATGCAAATTATTAATAAAAGTGACTTGACATTGTCATGAAATCAATTTCATAGAAATTCTTTACCAAAAGGGTTTACTTGATAAAGATAACATAATTTTATATTGAATCAGCGTCATTTAAAGATTTCTAACCAAAACTAAGAAAAAACACTACATTATTAAGAAAAAATTATATTCCATTTAATGATTAGTAAAATCAAAGACCAAACTGTGTTTTAATCCTGCAATCTGTTGTAAATTGCTTTGGAGCCTTTCTTTAAACCATTTTATGTCCAGCAGTCACATAGTCTTTAAGTCAAGGACTTTTATTGTGAAAGAAAAAAACAGGTAAAATGCCAATAGCGTTTCCAATTTAGCATTTTTGCAGATGCGTAGAACAAATCGGGTTTACGTTACGGATTGGACAGCAACAGCATTCATTATTTGTAGGGTAGTGTCCACACGGCAGCGGTTACACTTTGCTTTGGTTGCATGGTTATATGACACTTTGCTTTGACATAGCTGACATAAAACTGCTCACTCTTTACATGAAAGCACTGCAGAACCTTGTTAATTTCAGCAGCTCCCATTTGTCCTACACTGCTAGTCTAATTTCCATCACTTGTTTACAACTTCCCATCACCGGGAGAGAGCTGTAGCCATCTGTCAGGGCTGCAACTCCAGTTAGAGACAGGTGGCAACATAACAGTATTCATCTAACAGGTAGGTGCTGTACATTAATAAAATAGGAATAATTTGTTTAACCAACTAGTATTTCTGATGCAGACTGGCAAAAGCAGCCAGCAGTATACATCCTTATTGTTTACGCAACTTTTTTTATCATTTGAATTAGATTTACAATCTTAAACAGCATCACATGGAAGCAGGCAGAAACATGAAAACCAGCACGGCTTAATTCACTACTATAAGCTTAAAAAATTCCACATTTAAATTTGGCATTTTATACACCAATATTTATGTCAGAGTGTCCTTGTAGTGTAGTGGTTTACACATACGCCTTACAAGTGAACGGTCCCTGATTTGATTCTAGATGGGGATAAAAGCCCATCATAACACATCTGTCAAATTACCAATGCAGAATAATCTGCTGTGGCGACCCCTTGGGGAGAATACAAGGGAGTAGCCGAAGGTACATTTTTTTTATATACCAATATTTATGTTAAACCTGTATTAATTTGTTTTGAGAAGCATTTTGTTTTATACATTAATATTTTATACCTTTACTTTCTAAATTAAACATTTGCCCAGAAGTTCTAAATAAAAGGAGAGAAATACTGATATATGAATCAGTACCATCCATTTTTAAGCAAATTGCTTAAAATGTAAAAAAGGCACAGTCCTTTACATTTTTTAATCATTACATAACTCAAGTCACTGACTTTATGAAAAATTTCGTATATTGCAGTATAGATTGTTAGAAATATGAGATGACATATTGTGATATAAGATTTTGGTCACATCAACCTCAATGCCTCAATGGTCATAGAAAAATAGAAACAAGGGTAAATGCTAGCTTCTTATTTGTTTCAGTTTTGAGTAATTCCCCCCTGGGGATTAATATAAGTATTCTGATTCTGATTTACTGTTAAAATTGTAGTGATACTGAAACCCGTTCCAACTGACATTAACAGCCAGTTCCCCATACTTGGATCAAGCTTAGTCCTAGACTGAAATTTTCTGAAGAAGATTATCACTGATGAAATAAAGTCTTGGACTAGGTTTAATCCACAAACTAAGCCTACAATTAACAGTGGGATAAGCTATCTTCATGTACTACAAAGAAAACGTCTTTCATTTGTTTTCCATCTTTGGTTCAGCTGTACTGGTGTATTGGTCTGCTGGGTCTCGACTGGGCTTGGCTAATGCACAGCTGTGTATGCGACTGTTGGACCCCAAGGCCCAAGCCAAGGTGTTAATTCTATTTCCTGGGTCAGGAAATGCGTCAGGAGGTCAGGGGCCACATGAGAAAAAAATGCACTTTGTAGGCAGGCTAGAGCATAGTAGTGCTGAAGTCGGCCTCAGGCAGGCCCAGGGCCAAGCTCACTGCAACACCGCTCACATAAAAAGGATCCACTTAGTTTCCAATAACATCATCCCACATGGTAAAAAAAAAAGAGGCCCAGATACGGTGCACAACAGGACTCTGTCTTTTGTACAACCACAGGCGTAACAACACACCTGTAAAGTAGATAAGAAGGGAAGCAGAGGACTTTCCAGGGTATGTACCCTGCCATTGTTTGGATGTACGTGCAGATGATTAAATGTGAGTGTCACTCAGACGATCCTGCTCCGTGAGCTGTGTTGTCATTTCACAGTTTGTCCAGTCCTGCTCGCGTTCCTCCCTCTCTGCCTTTTAAGTCAGATTGCCTCATCTGGTTCACATCAGTGGCCTTCACAGCCCGTGTCATTATTTCCGCCCAACATCGCCATGTGTTACAGTGGTGGCATTAAAATAATTGGGACATTTGCGTTTTGTGAGCCTGCACGTGTGCTGCTACAGGTAGGTCTAGAGTTCATAATGATTTGTAATTGCTGACAGGTCTTCAACTACAATGAATCCAGATAACTTGATTGTGTAATTAACTGACTGTGAATGATGCTTGTAGTAAATGCCAGTTTAAGACTGGAGTAGTGTTTATACAGAAAAAAAATGAAAATGTGATGAGTAGGGTGACATATAAAAATACCCCATTTTGAATAATATTTTATGTCTATTATGCTTTTTTTTCCCAGTTAAAAAAGTATCTGCAAAAAGAAGTGAGCTAGTGTTGCTTGTTGTGACAATGTTAGGAAGGGACTTTGACAGCCTCTTTATCTCTAATATGAACAATATGCTAATGCTCAAATATAGTTTGAGTTGTGATGCATATGCACAACGCCTCAGATGTAGATATAAACAGACCGTTGTTATTTTGTATTTATTTTAACCTCATGGCTCACATCACTCACAAAACACTATGACATGTCTAATTGAAATGGATGGCTACTATTTATTTTAAGAGCGCAGCGGTTCAGTCATCATTCATTCACTGACAATGCTGAACGGTGGAGCAAAATGGGCCATTTATAATAATCTGCATAGCTACTGAAAACAAAAGTTAAAAAATGGATTAGACTCCAGCTAAAGATGCAGTTTCAGGATGTGCACTGAAAGCTTGAGTGTGGGACTGAACCGGAAGTTATGGATGCATGACTGCTGCTTTCAATTATGAACGAACACACACACACACACACACACACACACAAAACCCCTAACTGTAGGGACAATTATCTGCCAGATGATGAGGACGGAAAACAGGAGAGACCAAAGGGAAAAAGCAAAGAAGAGGGGGTGTTCAGCTGCCAGATCCTGTGAGCTATCAAAGACAGAACGTGATCCACTGCCAACCACCAGGGCTCAATTGATAACAGGCTTGGGGGAAGCATTTCCTATTCTTGTGCAGAAGTGTATCTGTTTGATGACTGTAATTTGAACACTCAGGCAGCATAATTTAAGGGCAAAGTTTGACAAAATGTGCAAAAGAAAACTTCCTTTCATTTAGTATATGTCATGAAGCTGGCCTGTAAAACAATGAGAATGAACAACAGAGGAACATTTTAGATGTTGACAACACACCTACACATCTCTGATCTGAAAGCAAAAACAACAGTGAGAAGTGTGGCGATGGTCAGAGAGGAGCACTACATTAAGTATACACTGAATTTTCTGTGTTTACTCAAGAGGCAAGAGTGTGCCTAAACACAGACACAGGGAACAGACACCATTGAGCAGCTGTAAGGCTTTGGCTCACAGAAACATCAGCTGGCCTCAACAGCATATCCCGCTCTTGCTCTGGCGAGGAAAACCCAGGTACACGGGCTAAACCCAACAATCGCAAGTCATCACTTGTCAGAATGTCACCTATTTGTGCACTAGAGTTGAATAGCAAAGTCAAACATCCATAGGAGTGGGTGGCGCTCTGCTGCAAGCGAGCCAAGTCTACTCAAAAAAAAAGAAAGGAGAAAAAAAAGCACGAGAGCTCTCAAAGCCCCCTTCAACACCAACTGTGAACTGTCTCTGATCAGCCACTTGACAAACAAGCAGCCAAAGATTTACATAGATTAAGCTTTCCTCAGAAGTCAATTCAGTGTTTCTGGCAGACGTTCACAATGTTTTGAAGTCAAATGAAAGAAGTAAAATGGAACGAAACAGACACGGCATGCGACCTCACTAGTCACAACACTAAACGATGGTATGGCAGACGAAGGTTATTTCAAGGTGCTTCTGTGGTGGAAGTGGGACTGCTGTGCTGTCACAAAAAATGCAACGGATGTCTCCTGTGTCAAATGAATAGTCTGGGAGCTATGTGAGCAATGCCGTAATTTTACATTGCCTCCTTGAAGAACCTTTTAAACCCTTCCAAAGAACTGATTAGTACTGTAAGGATGAACCTGTGTGCATGTCTGTGTAGACAGCAAAGAAGCTAGAAAATGAGGGGAGGGAGCTGGAGAATACAGAAGACATGAAAGTAAAACTGCAAATAAGACAAGAGATGAGGAAGCAGATGGTTTAAAAAAGGAAGGCTCAATGCAGATGGGTTTTACACAAGAAGACACAACTGCCTTAATAAGAATTCAGCTACACATGCAGGTAAAGAAAGGATCCTAATTATCCCATTATATAAAAAACCATCATGAACAGCAGTTTAACCAACAACTCTCTTATGAATTATTTTTCAGAAATGGAAGCGCAGGCATCTCTTTAAAGCTTAAAAAACCCAGCTTGCTACCAAGCATTTTTAATGTTTAATTCGCCTTGAGGGCATCTCTCTCGCTCAATTTCTATACATAGCATTATTTAGATTACACGATCTACAGCAGAGGTGAAAGATAAAAATTTGCACCTGCGTCTGGAATGCTGCATTTGAACAGCTGGTAGATGTGTCTGGAGTTGCTGCAATCTTTTGATGTGATCAAATGGCACTGGATCAGCTCATCTGATTAGAAATTAAAAGTCCTAAATGCTTTTCCTGTTTATGTATACGTGTGTTCATAATTAGACATTTTGCTTTAGACCAGGGGTGTCAAACTCGCTTTACATTGTGAATCATACAGCACAATTTCATCTAACGTGGGCCTGACCAGTAAAGCTATTGCATACTAACCTGTCAAAAAATGGCTCCAAACTGTTAATGTTACTTTCTGTGTAAACACTTAACTACACATTCAATGTCCTAAGAAAAATGGAATGCCTAGAATTCAGCCAGTATGCCTTCGGCTTAAATCTGACCCAGTGTGACCTTCACCTTTGACCTATCCGTCTTATAAACGCCATCAGATGTTTGACCCATCATAGGTATTAACTATACAAAGTTTGGTAAAGATCCACCAAACAAGTCAGTTCCTGTAGTGGTAAAAATGTTTGTAACAGAAGGGTGGATGGATGGACAACAAGAAAACACAATTACTGCGGAATAATAATGGTACAATTTTACCAATTCGTCTAATGTTTTACACATTTAAAAGAAATACTGTTGTAGTACATAAATCAAAGAAACCCATCAGCATGGCTCATTGGGCTTACAATATAAGAAATAAAGGATCTTGTTCTGTAATTGCAAAACAAATCTGTGAATCCTATTTTTATTTACTGCACAAAAAACAGAAAGCAAATTTTTAAAGTTAATACTAACAATAAAAACAAATTTTCTTTCTTACTTTGGCATATGAAAGACCATGGGTGGTGTTTTTGTCAGTAAGATGACTATAAAGCTGATGAAAATGCAGTTAAAGGACCAAAATTGATGTCACCCTTCTTGAAATCACCACATTTTCCAAAGCCATGTATGTTGGACACCTCTGCTTTAGATCTTTGAAAACAAGTAGCTAGCCAAGCTGAAACAAGCCATACTTCTTCTAGAGCTGCAGAATAGTGCTGCTATACGCCATAGTCTCTTCCCACGCACTACTTTAGAGCCTGCAGTACTCTGTCTGGCCAAACCGTGGATCACGTCTCCCTTTCAGCTGTGTGCTGAACCCACACCTCTTCTAGCTCTCTTTATAGTGGTCTGTGTAGAGCTCTTGGCAGCATTTCAGCTGGCACAGCCTCTGTCTTGATTAATGGGCCGAGTGTGGGACAGTGAAGTGCTAAACTGTCCTCATGTTAATCAGCCAATTAATGCCGAGCAGAGCTGCATTACCTCTGCCCTGCCGATAATCAGTCCCGTTGCCTGTGAAGATATGGGCAGGATCTGGGAAATCTTACTGCAGGGCAGAGGCCTGTGCTACTCAGTGCCTAGACCATGAAGAGGGATGGAGTGTTGCAACTTAAAAAAAGAACAAGAAAACAAAGAGGATTATTCATACATGCTTTTCTTCTAACTCATTTGATCAAAGGAGACTTTGACAGCTGCTGCTTTGCCTCCAGAAGAAAAAAAACTTGGTGCACAACTAAAGATAAATCAGCATTATCCATTTCTGTTGTGTGTAGGGGACCAGTTTAAGCTGCTAGGGCCCAGTCTTGTGGGAATATTGGTTTAGATGTGATGCCATAGATCATCTTGCTTTCCAAAGCGTGTCAGATATTATCACTATTTTCATCTTTTACGCCGTATAACGGCCAGGCCACAGTGCCTCCTAGTGTGAAGGAGGCCTCAGATTACAGGCAAGCTGAGGGACGCTGGTGATGAATAAATCTTCAGGATTAAGGGATCCTCGCTCACAAACAGGGATTTCAAAAATCACAGCACAATAGTTAGATCCATAAGTTTTTAAACAATCAAATGTTTCTTGTAATTAGTCTCTGTACAACACAGCAGTGGATTTTAAATGAAATATGTGATTGAAGCACTTTCAGCTTTAATTCAGATGGTTTAAAAAAGGCATTGCAATAACTGTTTAGGAATTACAGCTATTTTCATACACAGTCCCCCATTTTGAGAGGCTCAATGAAATAACTAAAACTCAACCAGTATGCCTGTGCCCTAAATCAGACCCAGTGTGACCTTCATCTTTGACCCCACAATCTTGTAAATGTTATCAGATACTCATCTCATCAAAAGTATCAACCACACAAAGCTTGGGGAAGATCTAGCAAACAAGTCAGCTCCTATAGCTGTACCAAGACTTGTAATGGACGGACAGACGGATGGACAACTCAAGAAAATAACGCCTCCGTGGCGAAGGCATAAAAATATTGCAACAAGTGACTGAAAACTAGTTTCATGGCCAGGTGAGGCCTGTTCCCTTATTATGTCATGGCAAACAGATCTGGAGTTGATTCCACGTGTTGAACTTGTATTTGGTAGCTTTTCACTGCAACTCTCAATAATGAGGTCCAAAGAGATGTCAATGCAATTGAAGTAGGACATTATTAGGCTGAAAACCAAAATAAACGTATCAGAAATTTGAAGCTGTTGAACTGGACTGAAGGTCTCCACTTCAATCACATCTTGACTGCTTGATTTTAAATCTACTGTGATGGTATAGAGAGGCAAAAGTGTGGCATTGTCCTAAAACCTATGGATCTAACTGTCCCTAGCAATAAAGAGTCCTGAGCCTGACTGGTGGTTCATACCAAAGAATGCCATACACTGTAAAATATGGCATATGGCTGTGTTGTTTGAGGAAATTATCTGAGTTTCAAAATTTGTAGAAAAAGGTTTGGTATGACTTTTCACAGGACTAGACTTGGGTCATGCTGCCTCAGCCACTTATTTTCACACCATAGTAAATATAACTAAGCAAACAAGACAAATTCCTGTGGAAAGCTGGCCAGCCATATCTCTAGTCTCCGCCTGATATGTTAACGTTCTTACTAATGAGGGCATTTCATTCCTGTTCCTGACTATCATTAGCTGCGGACATACTTGACTGCTTTCCATTCAGTCTCAAGAAGTGTGGGAAAAAATATTAGTGAAAGCTAAATTCATAGAACTACATTGTGTGTGTGTGTGTGTGTGTGTGTGTGTGTGTGTGTGTGTGGTCACTTGTTTAAAAAGAAATAAACAGTCCTTTCCGCCATCAGTGTGCATTTGGAAATAACTGTGAGGGTGCGACTGACATGACGTGCAGTTTGAAAGCCTCTCAACAGTCAGGCTGCAGTTGAAAAAGAGGCATGTGCATGACCATGTGTATGTTTAGATTTTTTTGTCCACAGCTGTGTCTGACCACAAGGAGACTGGGGTGTGTGTGTGTGTGTGTGTGTGTGTGTGTCTGTGTCTGTGTGTGTGTGTGTGTGTGTGTGTGTGTGTGTGTGTGTGTGCGCCTGCCTATTTCAATTCTGCTCTGATATGGCTAGCCCCAAAGATCTGGAAGAAACACATCCTGGGAAATTTGACGTGATAAGAAATGGATACATATGAAGGCCCTCACTGTTCTCTCAAACATGACAGCAGCCATCAACACTTCTGGTAGATTTATATTTGCAGCAGTGACCTGTGGCAAAATCCACCTCTTCATCTAGACAAGTTCATTCAACAAGCGTTTCAAATCAAAATGATGAGGACAGCAGAACACGACAAGGCAGAGTGAGGTCTAGTCCTTTGTTTGCACCTTTTGTTTTCCCCACTCAACCATAGCACTGGCTGAAAGTGATCTACATTTTAATTAAAAGATTAAAAATGGCACAAAAATATGAAAAAATGTTCGAAATATGACAACATGACCACATTTGTGATTGTCAGCGCTTGGGTTTCCAACCATCAGATGTAACAGCAGATTATTTTACTACTTCAAACCACTGGTATTTGGCAAAACGTTAATTCAACTATTCATCTGACTGACTGCCATGTGAGCAAGAATGTTTCCACAGGAGTCTATGCAGTCCTGTGAAAACTAAATACAACCTTACTGTTTCCATAGAAATTTTGAGGGAAAGAAGCAACCAAGTGCTGTTAATCAAATGCACTTGATTAACTTTTCATCAGCAAGTGTGGTCACCTCTTCAAAAACAGATGCTTTGGCAGTTTGCTGGTCTAGAGCATTCAGGTGTTTGATAATACAACTAAAACTAAACTAAACTAAACTAAACTAAACTAAAAAGAGACATAGGATGTCAAGAGAAAGCCTCATCTCTCTAGAAATAATTTGGAAGCATGGCTTAGGTTTTCAAAGTTCTATCTTAAAAAACCATAAGACATAGAACGATGTTCTTTGGACAGATCAGACTGAAGTGAAGATGATCGGCGAGAACAACACACAGGACATCAGCTCAAATGTGTCATATAAAGTGGCAAGCATGATGGTAGAGGGCTGACAGCTAACACTAGGCTGAAACCCAGTCGTATGACAGGACAATGATTCCACACACACCATCCAATCTATAATAGAGAAAGAAATCAAGGTGTTGCAATGGCCCAGTCAAAGTCCAGACCTCAACCCCATTGAAATGCTTTCGTAAAATATTAAAAAAATAAGAAGACTGGGCCAAAATTTCTTCCTAATGATGTGAGAGACTGAAAGTCATACAGAAAAAGATTAGTTCAAGTTGCTAAAGGTGGTTATATGAGCTCCTGGGATGGACATTTTTTTCCCCATGATAGTGTACATTTCTTCTACTTATGTATTGCTACTATTTTGTTTCTATGGTTTTAGTTTATTCCCAAACTGTGGTTGCAGGTGTTTTTTTCCTGTAATGTAAGTTTGATTCTTGCTAAACACAAAGCTAAACAAGCTTTATTTCTTACCAGCTTGTTTTGTAAACTATATAAATATGTGTAAAATGTATATGAAATTCAACCACTTGGATTGGTCAAGGAAAAAAAAAAATCAAAGACGTGACTTCACGGCCACCTGCTAGAACCAAGAGAGGAAAAGACGGGATACACATTCAGTATTAGTGAAACCAACTCAGAGTTCTCCCCAGTGGATTTCAGTTTAACGGGCTGCTACGCTGTCAGTTGTAAATATGATGTTGTGATTATGGCTGTTACGCTGTCTTTCAAGCTATGTGACAGTGTTTTGAACACAACAGACATCTAATTTGCTTAAGATTCATATGAGAAACTTGTTTGTCTAAGTCAGCTTGCACTGTGAACATGTGTCATGCTGACAGATAACGCCATGTACACTTGCTTGTGTTGACTGGGGTGTGCCTATCAAGGTTAATATATGTCTCCCTACTGCAGTCGTCTCTTCAAAATAATGCGGTCATTTCCCACCTAATATATTCTACTCAATCTCAGGATTACAATTAGCATCTCTTGGCTATTTCCACAATGCCACGTATGGTAAATAGTGACCCAAATCATGACCATCTGGAGCACCTGCGTTAACGCTCATTGGCTGACATCTGGGTCGGCCCTTTGCTCTGCCCCTGGACCGCATCAGGGACCTTGGTGGCCCCCGAACCCCTGGCCTCACAAGGGTTGCCACACTATTATGCTGTAAAAAAAAAAAAAATCCTAGTGAGAACCCTGCAACTGTTACGTCCCTGATTATAAACCACAGAAAGTTTTAGATTTCACTCTAAATAAATAGTTAAGGACAACTCCTGGAGTGCTACCCCCATCCTTTTCAGTTTGACATTTCTAAAGCGACAGGAAATAAAATAAGAAAAAGACTGAACTATGTGCATTTGGAGGCAGAACATGTAGATTCACTCAATGCAAGGGATCCGGCAGTAAACAGTGGCAAGAAGCAGCAAGACTAAATAATTTATCCATGAGTGACAATCTTGTTTGCTGGAGCAAATAGGAGAAGACCGTGTAAACAGGGTAACAAAGTTCCTGTCAGAGTCTGTCCTCCTCCACTACCACAGCTTTGCCCCTGAGACCCATCCCTTCTCACTGTGTCTCTGTATCTGTGTCTCCTCGCCTCCCTCGCTATCCTCTCAAGTGGAAAGGCAACCAGTTAGCATCTTGATGGGTTAGAAGTGAGCTGTCAACTATCTGTCCTGTGAAAGCAACAAATATTCTCCCTGTCAGGATGTGGCACAACATAACTTCTAGAGTTTATGAGCCCTGACACAGGTTCTCAAGGAAAAGTCTCAATTGTGGCTACAAAATTAAAAAATGAGTCTTTAACAAATTATCTTTAAAAATCCATTTCCATTTATTGAAATTTGAAAAAGTAATGTGGCAGGCTATGTGATAATGAAGGATTTAAGAATTAAAGGAATTAGGGGGTATGAAGAAATCCCAGAGCAAATGTTACATAAACTCTTTATGGAACAATAGAAAAGCTGGCCAACCAAGAGGACCAGCATTAAATTTTAGGCTCTTCACACACGAGCCAGTTTGTGGAGGTTGTTTTTCTCATACTAACTGACAGACATCCAGACACTGGTTAGAGCTCATACAAACTAAATAGTAATACCGAAACATCAACCTACCCTGTCTGTCTCAAGATTTGATTTGTAAAAGAAAAACAAACTGCTGAATAAAGCTATAGGGCACAGAGTATAGAATAGTATAAGCTGCGTTTAACATAACATTTTTTCCCACTGGGCCACTACATCAGATTTCTTGGCCCACAAAAATGTAACTTAATTACTTTATATACTGCTAACTTAAACTATAGAATAGAGGACAATTTATTCCTAGATTCATATCTTATGACTTATATGAGGAAAACATTAGCATTTAAAGTTTCAAAATAAGTAATACAACCCAAATTCCAGAAAAGTTGGGATGTTCTTTAAATTTGAACAAAATGAAAAATAAAAGACTTTCAAATCACATGAGCCAATATTTTATTCACAACAGAACATAAATAACATAACAAATGTTTAAACTGAGAAATATTACAAATTTATACAGAAAATGAGCTCATTTCAAATGTGATGTCTGCCAGGTCCCCAAAAAGTTGGCACGGGGGCAACAAATGGCTGAAAAAGTAAGAAAGTTAAAAAAGATTCAGCTGGGAAAACATCTAGCAAGTAATTAAGTTAACTGATATCAGGTCTGTAACATGATTAGCTATAGAAG
>VUQH01056114.1:0-23059 GCA_015106775.1 Etroplus canarensis | reverse complement strand
CTTTTGAGTGCTGTTGAAAAGAAGGGTGGCTATATTGGTCACTGATTTATTTCTTGAAATGTCAGAAATGTTTATTTGTAAAGTTTGAGTTTATTATTCTCACCTTCAAAAGATGAAAAACAAGTGAGATGGGAATATTTGTTTTTCTTTAAATTGAATAATAATTCTGCACGCTAATAGTTGCCTTATAATTGTGCGCACACACATATTCTCGTACAAAAGCCAAAACCTCACTTTCACTTCCTTAATATTCAGGTTTGAGGTTTATTAACATTTTGGATTGACCAAGAGCACTGTTGTTGTTAAATAATAAAACTAATCCTCAAAAATGCAACTTGCCTAATAAGTGTGCACACAGTGTGTGTGTATGTATATATATATTTATATATAGATAGCAGTGATGATATTGGTAAAGTATGTAATTATACATATCATTTGTATTATACTTATCTCAGGGATGTTTGTGTATGTGGGCATCTATAATGTGTATAAGTATAGATGTATGTATGTGAATATATATATATATAAGCATATTGGAATGTATGTATAGTTATATACTTTTACTTCAGCTTTATTTATCTATTTATTTACTTTTACTTCTTTACTCCTCCATGTTTCTTACTTAGCTAGGAAAACTTCATTTTGATTCTGGTTATGCCCTGAACATATGGCAGAATTGATCATAAAGTTGACTGACCTTTTTGAACCTTGAACATTTGTCTTGTAGTTCACGTTCAAGGAGGAATAAACCAGCTTCAGTCGTCTGTCGCCCTCTAGTGTTCACAACTATGAACTAAGAAGAAAAGCTTTAAAGCACTATGAACTATCATTACATTATATTTGCATGTATTTATAAAGATTCTCATTTTTGAATTATCAGGTTGTCAAGTACAAACTCAATATGTAAGGCTATATAAATGCCATAAACTTTGTTTTCGATGCTGAATCACAGGTCAGAAAGATCCCAAATAAATAATCTGGTTAGAGTTATTACTTCATATGCAACAATAATTGTTCTTGGCTCATTTTTTTAAAACCCAAAGCACCAGTGTCTTGATTGTTGTGTTCTTTCATGATGGATTGCCCCCTGCATCTTTTCAATGGTACGGTCCGTTGCCTAGGTACTAGTAGAAGCCAGTTTACGTCGCCACGCCTGTCCTCAGCAGTGGGCTTTCTCGTCCCTTTTTTGCTCTTTGAAAGGTTAGTAAAACTTTAACTTTGCACTGCATTTTCAGCTTCGCCGCCTTGGAGAAGTTAGGGTTAAGAAGGAGTCTTCAGACATCACAACAGAGTTCATCAGTTGCTGCTAAGCGGCCACTGAAAAAAGCTATGGCTACCGTTAGCGAGCTAGCGTTAGCTCAATTTGAAGACTAACTTTGGGACGAACTTTGCTGATAAGCATTGCATGAAGTTACTGATCTGTTTGGGTTATGTACTACCTTTCAGCATAGCTTGGTTAGCAAATATATTCTTGTTACATATTTCTGGTTGGAGGGCTTGCCAAAGGAATGTAAAAATCCTCGTTTGCTCCTCCTCCTCCTCCTCCTCAGACATTTTGGAAAGAAATGTTAACCAGAAAACAAAAGATTTTTTTAATTTAGTGAAAGCCGTCTCATATTTGGAAGTGAGTACCGTCTGCACTGAAGGAAAGATGCACAACCTTCCCAAATGCTGGAGAGGAAGCTGACGGCTAGAGATGTTATCCTCACTGCTTAAAACAAAGTAGCAGATAAGGCATAGCTTATCAGTTTAAAGTTTTGCATAGCCTCGAGTGATGCAGTGTGCCAGCTGTTAAAGTGCCTTTCACTGCTGAGGTAGATAATCTCGAAGTTTGTCACTACAGGTCTTACCCATACTTCCTATGGTCCTGACAGTACTGTTCTAAAGAATCCAATCTTTTGCAGAGGAACCCAAGTATACAAGATGTTGTCACGGATGGATTACAACAACAACGTGAGTGTTGAAGTTTGAGGATCTGCTGATCTTTGGCACATCGCTGGAAACTGAGTTATTTGAAATGTGGCTTGGGATCAGTCCTATCACAGCTGGGGAGAAAGTTCATCACTTACAGATGCAGCTTTGCCAAACTTAATGTATGACAATGGATAATGAAGAGGTAACACAACATCACTCACTGTTAAAATACTTTGTTCCAGAGACCAGCAGCCAAAGTATCTGATGGAATTTTCTTGAAATATATTCGTCCACACAATTTGTAACTTTTTTATTTATTTGCAGAGGCCTTTCATCCCATGTCTGTGGTATGTGTTGGGCAATTTTCATTTGTCTTCAGCTAAAAAAAAATTACTTAAACTGCCTTTTAGGGTGAAAAAACTGCACACACAGCCAGCAATCACCAGTAGTCTGAAGACAGTTGTAGTTAATGTCTTTTAACCATTTAGTCCACAAGACCATAGAATAGTTGGTGTGATGTTTAAGTACAATGGGCACGTGAGCCCTGATACCCAGCCTGTGGCGATATGCAAGATGTTTTTGGAGCTGTAACAGCTCCTAGAGTAGTCTGCAGGTTGCATGATCCCTGCTCCAGTTACCAGCCCTACCAAGTACAGCATTGTATTCAGCAACAGGTGTTTAGTGCTGATTTGCCTCTCCAGTGTCACATCATTGTACTCTGTGCCATGCAAACAGACTGACAACCTTGATACGTTTTGATTAATTTTCTTGTTACTTAGCAGCATAGTTTGCACATTTATATCAATTTGATTTCACTGTTTTTCAACAGTGAAAACTAGTATAAATACTTCGCAGTGAAATCATTTGCATGTTGCACGTTTTAAATATGAGCCTGTAGCAGTAAGTAATAGTGTGTTGTACAAAAAATAATATAATTTTTAGCCTAAATTCTAAATCTAGATTTCAGATTTTATTGGCTCTTACCTAAATAATATTTGAGTTGGATAAACATTAGAATGCATAGAATTATGACAAACATTATAACCAAGGTCACTCATACACAGATAAGTGCTGAGAGATGTTTCACTGTATAAAATCTTATAAACTGCAGCTAAAAATTGCATTTCAACACTTTACTGAAAAAAATAACTGGGAACAAAACATTCAGCTCCTCCTCTGGACCTTCAGGTATGGAGGGAGATTTCTAGACGGCTCCAGAAGGATGGCTTGCCTCAGGTAGCCAGTGCAGAAGAGAGGCAGCTCCACCTGTGGCAGCAGCTTCTCAACAGTGAGGCGAAGCTTCATTCAGCTAACCAAGAGGTTCAGACCTTACGTATGCAGCAGGCCAATGAGATGAAGGAGGTGCGACTTATTTGGTGTTTTGTTTAACAAAATGTTGCCACAGACTGATCCAACTGTCTAAAAAGAGCATGTTATTTTTCTTTGGAGCGCATTAAACATGGCTGAGGCACAGAAATGGAAAACAGTTGAGTCACAATTGAGTTACGCGACATATTTTTTTGTCTGTCAGTTGGAGAGCTATGTTGCACATATTCGTGAGCTGTTGGAAGAGAGGGAGGGTCTGGCTACAGAATATGAAAGAGACAATGAACAGCTACGACATGAACTTCACCAGATTCGACACCAGCAAGGTGAATTCATTATAGCTGTGATACAGTGTGTTAGCATTCTTTCTTTTGGTTTATACTGTAGCTTTGCTTACCAGTGTTCATTGTAATATATTTCAAACACACCTCCTTTAACTTTATTTTTGGAATTTTCTATGAATACGCTAAAATCATCTATAGATTAGCACAATTTTCCTAAGCTGGACATTTACTTTGTACCAGCTGTGCTGCTGTAGAGCATCATGTTTTCTTCAATGTTTTTTCATAGTCTTACAAGGCAATTTACTGACCCAAGGACCCCTCCCCCTTTCTTCCAGAGAGTCAGAGCAAGGAGCTGGCAGAGATGCTGGCTCAGGAGAATCTGGGGGAGATGGGCTTGACCAGCCCCAGTGAGCAGGTGGCTTACTTACTGGTGGAGAGGGCCACACTGCTGGAAAGGTTGGAGGCGGCTGAGACAAAACTTGAAAGTCAGAGTCTCAATGGCAACTTAAAGGAGTTTGACCATCAGGTAAAGGGCTGCCTGCATGAATAAGAGGACTGCTCCGTTTTTTTGAATATCAGTTCTGTTGTGGGAAAAGTACTAGTAATTTTGAAATGTTTTGACAGCTAATAGTGTACATAGTGCACCCAAAGCCTTCATACTTGTATTGAAATATAATGACTAAAGTAAACTATTAAAAGATATGCTTAGACATGTATAAAAAACAGCTAAGTAAGTCCTTGTCTTTTTGTGACACCTGGACAGGAGCATGTTTGCCACATGAGTGGGAGTGACCTGATGCAGCAAAGGGAGGATCTGCAGAAGCCCTTAAATAACATGACAAAGGTGAGGTGATACTTATTTTTCCTTGGCTGAGTTCCAAGTCTGAATAGTTTTTGTTGTGAGTCTGCATACACTGATTTTTGCTTTCAGCAGTGTTCATCTCAGAGTCCATGGAAGAAGCTGTTTGGCCTTCGCAGGTCTGGTCAGAGCAAGCACAGTATTACCCCTGTAGGTTTCCACTTCCTAGCTTAAGCTGAGCAACTAACACTGGTATTGTAACAAAGAACCAAACTTCACTGGCTTGTTTCAGGGGGCACTGCTTTTTGAAATGCTTTTCACACTGAGGATGCACTTTGAAATCTGCATGACTGCTATGCTGGAGAACATTGCTTGTTTCACTAACATGTCTGTAAATTTATTTTTTAGGGGTGTCCCAGTTTTTTAATGGTTGAGATGGATACCATTGTCTGAGTGGACCTTTGTTGCATGTCATACCCCCCTCTCACCTCATTAATTTCCTTTCTGAATGCACTAAAACCAGGTTTAAAGAATGTCATTTATCAGGAAACAGTGATGGCATAACACAGGATACAGCATGTGCACTTTTGGTCTCTCTATGCAAGTGAGTGCCGGGATATAAAATTATAATTAATTTCCTCTGCTCCTTTTCAGGCCTGCAGAAATGATGAATTTCAGCCTCAAAATGCATGTCTCTTACAACTGCATGTTGGGTCCACGCATCTCCAGTTTAACAACCACTCTTCTTTCCTACTAGTATCCTCCTACTCAAATCATTTAATGCCCTGTTTGCTGTATATCAGGCCCACAGTGAGGAGATTTGCCAAGAACGAAATGAGCGTCAGCAGCTGGAACGGGACCTGGAAGAAGCATCCAGGAGACTGGCAATGGCTCATCAGGATATCCGCAGACTCACCAATGAACTAGATGCTGCCAAAACCAACAACCTAGACTCAAATGGTATGTTGTAAAATGTTACCATGCAGGCACAGTATATTCACCTTGCAAATTGTTTCTTCAAACGTTTTGACAGAAGCTCAGTTAAATTGTAGAGCAGCTAGCTGCTACACTCAGCTGTGGTTTAGCAATAGATTTACAGTATAGTAAATAGAATTGTCAGCACCTGCTGACTCAGAAGTGTCTGACACTTTTACTTTGAACAGCAGTTCCAATAAATTTGGCCAGTAAACATAAAGATGTCATATAACCACTTGGATGTACAATGTCACTTTTGAGAAAGTATTCCCAACAAAAACTGCTTTAAGTTCTTCTTTATGTTGTTTGCTCTAATTAGTTAAAACTAATTTTGAACTTGATTTTTTTTCAACAAAATCACTATACTGGACAAATTGACCCCGTCTTTCACAGTTCCTATACGTATTAGCTTATAATTATTAAATAAAGCATGTATATGAAAGAAAATTATGTTGTAATGTTAAACTTGTACACTTTTAGATTTCATGTGCATGTTTTGTCACTTCACAGTTTTGATGAAGCTACAGCGAGCCAAAGAGCAAAATGACAAACTAGATGCTGAGATCAGCGCTTTGAGAGAGAGAGTACACATTATGGAGTCAGAGAAGAAAAATCTCCTGGACCAGGTTTGTGTTTACAGAACTTATTTATTAAGATAAAATGAATAAAGTAAGTTGTTACAGCTGCTTAGCAGTGATTGGTGTTGTATTTATTTTCAGTTGGCAATGAATGATGCAGCCAAAGAAGATCGAAAGGAGAAAAGTGAACCACAAAACGAGCTTTCTGCCTTGTCAGCTCAAGAAATTGATCGCATTCACAAAAGGTACAAAGATGATTTCCGCAATACCTATATCATGCACAACAGTGTGACACATTTATGGTGAATTTTCAGTCTGCTCTCAGCTTAATCACCTCTCATTTATTTTCAATTAGGTGTCAAGAGGCAGCAGAAGAAAGGCATGTGCAGGTGAAGGAGCTACAGCGACAACTGCAGAGGCTACGCAAGGAACAGGAAGAGCTGGAGGAGAGGAATGAAGAGTTGGAGGCCCTGCTGGGGGAAGCCCAGAATGCTAGCAAGGAAGACAGGCGTCGCCATGAGGGAGAATTGGAGGGGCTGCACAGGAGGGTATTCAGTAGAAATGAATTTTGACTCAAGGTTGCTTTATATTTAACCGCCATAAAGAATTATCCTGGTTCAGGAATATTTCCCTAGATATTCCGATTAGCTATTAGTCTTTGAAACAGTAAGCTATCTAATGACTAAAAATCTTAAATGGCCATGCAGATAAGAAGCCTGGAGGCAGAGATAAAGAAGCAGAATACCCAAGACAGAATGTTGAAGAATGGAGAAGAGATCAAAACCACTGAGTCCTACTTACAGTTGGTAAGAAATTACCTGTAATCATTTCACAGTGTGGCAGCACAGTAAAAACACAGTGGCTTGTGAAGAGTTCAAGTACGCACATTTCAATCAATGACTGATTAACGAATTAAAGTCATTTCAAAGCACAAAGAGGTGTTATGATGTTTCAACAAGTTTTAAATGGTTTCCACTTTTGCTGCATAAAATCCAAGAACAGTGTTACAATATCCTGTTTTAGCTAAAAAGATTCCAGTTTTTACCTTACAGTATTATTCATACTCTATAACCCTCCCACATTTCTGTATGTATAGAAAAAGTGAATAATTCATGACAAGTTTAAACCTAAGCCTTGACTGTTAGCTTGCAGTGACAAATGGTCATACAGTGAGTTTTTATACAGCACTTCTGTTTTTGTGGCTTATTGCGAATTATAAATGTTCTTGTCTGTGAAGCACCTAAGGGATGGCAGCCAAGAGAGCCTGGCTCTGCTAGAGGCCCGTCTGATTGAGGAGAAAGACTGGAGGAAACAGCTCGAGTTAGACCTTAGTGCTGCACAGGCTGCCCTCAAGAAAGAGAAAGAAGTAAAGACCACACTTCTGCTTTGTGTAAAATACACTACAGATACACAGAAATTCAATTTAGTACTCATGCAAATGCTAAAGTTACAAACTAAAAGCCACACATTACCACACATTAACTATGTATTATTCTTCTGTTCTCTACACCAAAGGCTTTGCAGATAAGTGAGCGAGAGCGAAATAAACTGAGAATGGAGAACAACAGCATTCATATAGAATGCCAGCAGGGGAAAACACTTATCAAAAGCCTCACACAAGTCAAGGGGGAAAAGGCAGTTCTGGAAGAAAAGGTTTGCTTTCATAAGAGTGATTTGAAATATGATAAAACTGTAAACAACTTTCTTCAGAGGTAAATGATATAATTAGAACTATTTTGGTTGAAACTTTGGTATAAATATTTAAAAAATATTAAAACACCCTGCTTACAACACAGCTTTAAAGCACATGAAAACAGGTAAGTGCTGTCTAATATTAAAATAGGTTATATTAAGTGTCTACAAAAATATGTCAGTGTGAATTAATAACAAGTATTGTTTTGATGGTTACAGCCCCAACATGAGTTTCTCACCACCTTATTGTTTTTAACTCTGTGCTTGTCAGGTCTCCCAAATGGAACGCGCATATAGCAGGCTCCAGGGAGAGTTGGAACACTACAAAGACCGTAACCAGACTCAGGAAGACCTGAAGGAAAACAGGCTTCATGTCGACCAGCTACAGGAACAAGTTGATCAGCTAACTGCTGAACTGAACAGCCTTCAGACAGCACACGACACCCTGAGGTTGTTTTCAGTTCAGATCTTAAAGTGCTTAAAGTATATGCATAGTATTTATGAGACATTGGGGTTAAACTGGATCAGTGTGGAGAAATGATGCTTTTTTCATGGCCAGTGACTTGATAAGACTGGAACACTGTAGCTTACTTGGTTTGCATATATATGCATATTTTCCAGAGATGAGATGGCTTCTGAACGGCTGCAGACTGCTGAGCTCCAGGCCAAGCTGAGCTCTAGTGTTCAGGAAAAGCTGGCTGCGGAGGGGAAAAGAGAGAGACTGGAGCTGGAGATACAGCACCTCGTTAAACAGCTCCAGTGGCATCAAGGCCAGCTATCCTCTACAAATGAAGCACTTAATAGCAGCCAGAAGCCTGAACAGCACTTAGCTCATATTGAATCTACGCTTAGTTCAGTGGAGAAGACCAAGGATGAGTTCTTGTCTCAGGTAAAGGGGTTGGTACCTTTGGGTAGGGAAAGGTTATGAGTAAACAAGAGAAAGCCTCCTTTGACATTAAAATTCAGCTTTACATATTTAGTGTTCTTGAGTAACTGATCCTTACTTTTAACCTCCTTACAAATGAAGACAAGAAAGAAAGGGGAATATTCTGCTGTTGGGATGATAAATCATTGACAAAAATGTTTTTGTTGTCTTCATAGCTTTTGTATTTGAAGCAGGAACTAAGTGATCTGCAGAGTGAGCTGGAGAGGGAGCGGCAGCAGGCCCTTCAGCATAAAATGGCCCTTGAGGCTCAGATCAATGAAGCCCAGGCACATATTAAGGTACATATGAAATACAAACATTCAAGCTGTTTTTGTAATGCTGTGTAATGGGTTTTTCATTGCTATAATTTCCATACTGCAGCAGAAGCATCAGCCTTCACGCTTTAAGCAATTCACATCTTAATATTGTCATTAATATATAACCTCAATGATCTGACTGATGTTATAGCAAATCAGAAGCAGAAAGTTAAAATTTTGTAAAGATTAGCTTGTAGCATTTCTGGCAGTCTTTCTCTCTTTTATTTTCATAATAATGTTCATGACTAACACAAAAGATTCAGGCTGCCCTGTTTCAGGTATTCCATTAAATTATGGAGGATAGGCTCTTGGTTAAATTTTCCGTGACACAACACTTGGCTGCCTGCATTCATCTGTGATATCAGCATAAACATGACAACACTAACTATAGTGTCAATCTCTAGTCCCAAGACTCAGTGCTGAACCAGAAGGTGGAGGAGGCTAAACAAATGAAGCAAGACCTGCAGAGGGTCCAGAGCCTGTTTACCTCAGCAGAGAAAGAGTTACGCTATGAAAAGGAGAAGAACTTGGACCTAAAGAGACACAATGCTCTGTTGGACCAGGAAAACCTCAAGGCATGTTTGCAATTTATTTTCACTTCTTCATCTTAACCTTGCTCTTAGTCACTCAGGTACTTCACTAAATACTAATGAGAAAACTATGGGCAAATGTGAAACTGAAGTCTGAATAACCTTTTATTTTTGTGTCCATCTTCTGTCCTACCACATGTTTTCTCAGCTTTGTGCTGAACTGAAGCAGGTCCAGACAAAGCTTGTCCAGTTGGAGCAGAAAGTCACCAGTCAGGCAGCTGAGTGTGAACATCAGCAGCAGAAAATCAGAGAATTGGAGCTGGAACTGGCGCGTAACAGCACAAACCGCAATACCACCAATAGTTTGCAGGAGGACCTCCAGGTTGAGAGGTCACGGCTGATTGCTGCTGACAAGAAGGTCAGTGTTCTTGGAAGGGGTCTAATCTGGTGTGAAATCTAGATTGCTTATTATATGATTTTGTCAGTGTGTTAGGCTTGTAACTACAAAGTGCAACTGTTGTTTCACATAGTTTTTATTAGTAGCTACACAGTTAAGTTTAGTAACCACCTTGGCTGTCTCTAGCTAATTTTTAGGTTTAGCAAAGACAGTTCAAAAAGAAAACCTGGCTATGGTGAACAGTTGTTGTTTGAGCTCTTGTTTGAGTTTTTCTTATCAGTGAAATAACCAGTGAAACCTGCATATTTAGCCTTTAATGGAATATTGGCTCTAAGCAAACAAAGTAAATATTCAGTATGCAAAAAAAGCAGTTGGCCTTTAGTTTGTGAAGAAAACTTGGAGGGAGAGATACTAATTCATATGTTCTGCTTCACCATAGCAGCATGGCTGTTTTTCAGCATTATTTTCCAACATTGTTGAATATTTCTGTTAGACACCTTCAGGAATTCCAGGCATATTTTGAAAATAGATGTAAGGTTAGAAGCTCATGTTTTTTTTGTTTGACTGAGTGAAGCCTGCGGCTCTGTTGTGATGAAGGTGGTAGAACTGCAGCACCAGCTAAAGTGTACCCAGCACCAGCTGCGTGTGGAGGAAGCTCGCGCAGGCGAGACCAACCGCTTGGAGAGGGACAGCAGGGATCTGTCTGACACCTTGTCAGCCCTGAGAGCCCAGCAGCAGGAGGAGCACATCACCAGGTCACACAAAGTGCAGTACAGCTGACACTGCCATGTTTTTTTGTTTATTTGTCCCAGTAGCTGAAGTAAAGTAATAATCAACATGGCCATCACCTGCTATTTCTGACCCTCCTTCCATCATCTTTTCTTTTATTCTTCTCTTAGGAAGCTGTTAGAACAGCGGGAGGAGGAGCTGCAGCAGCAGGTTTGCTCCCTAAGGCTTAAGGAGGTCTCACTGACCAGGACAAATGCAGAGCTCAGCCACCGTGTCCAACAGCTGGACACCCGTCTGTCCATCCTGGAGGCTGAGCTTTACAAGGCTAGAGAGGAGGTGAGGAATATTGTAGCGCAGTATCTAAGATTTGTGGCTCTTGAGGTGCCTTTGCACTCAAAACTTTTACTAAAAAGTGCCACTCGAAACCTAAATACATCGCTGTATTTACTGTCCAGTGTTTTTTCTAACCTCTCAAACTTTGTATTTCCACAGCCAAAGGTCTTATCACACTAAACATCTAACATTAAGTAACGCAACACCATTAAAAAGTAACCTTTTTGAAGATGTTGGGTTGACATCTCATTTTCAAACATTGTTGCAGTAGTATGTACACTGTCACTTCTGATTTTGAGTTAAGATTTTAGTCTGTCTGTGCAAACTGGCAAATTCCCATATGTGTTTTCAGTCTTCACAGTAACCTGCTATATACAGTTGCATGCATGTATATATATATATATATAGTTCATTTTATATAAGTGCATTATATAAGATGAACTGGCCATCATAGGTATGGCTGCTCCCTTGTATTTCCCCAAGGTGTCACCACAGCAGAGGTATTCTTGATGCATTCCTTCCATGGTGGGGGGGGGCTTGTGTCACCACCTTGACTCAAACCAGAGACTTTTGGCTTGCAAGGTGAACGTGTAAACCACTACACTATGGAGACACTGTTAGTTGAAATGTGTAAAAAAAAAAAGAACCAGTATACGTTGGGCTGTCTGTCACTGCTGCAAATTTCGTTGTTTCCCCAAGAAAAACACATTTTCATGCAATTTACAAACAATATTATCGATTTCACAAAAAACTAAAATTAATCATATGGTTTTAAATAATGATCCACATTTTTGCATAGAGGCTTATTGTCAGCAACTGTCAGTCTTCTACGGCAATCTCCTGGTATGGCTGCTAATCCAAGTTAATCATTTTATAAGGGTAAGTGTGTTGCACAGCTGAAAACAGTTGTACTAATAAAGGAGCAAAAAAAGGAGCATGCACTCTTTATGGTAGTTTAGTATCCCAAGCATCAGCAGTTGTTAGTGTGTTTGCAGCCTCAAATGACCAGAGAGAAAGAACTTTCTTTAAAGACCCATCAGTCTTTTGTTGTGCTTAGAAAGGAAGGCTATTCAGTGCGAGAAATTGTGAAACTTAAATTTACTACTCTCTTCAGAGAGCAGCACAAACTGACTCTAACAAGGACAGAAAAAGGAGTGGGACACCCCGATGCACAACTGTGGAAAAAGAAAAGTATTTGCGATTTGTAGTTTAAGACAAAGATGTCTCACGGCAGCTCCACTAAATAGTACCATCACACACTAGAGTCAGCATCAACAGTGAAAAGGTGGGTTTAGAATGCCGGACTTCATGGCAGAATTTCCCAGAAAAAGCCATATCTCAGACTGGCCAATTAAAAGAAAAGATTGAGATGGGCAAAAGAGCACAGACACTGGAAGACTAAAAGAAAGTGTTGTGGACAGATGAGTCTAAGTTTGAGGTCTTTGGATCAAACAGAAGAATACCTGTGAGATAGAACAAATAAAAAGATGCAAAAATTGTGCTTAATATCATCAGTAAAGCATGGTGGAGGCAGAATGATGGTCGGGGGGTGCTTTGGAGGTGGAAAAATATGAGAGTTGTACTGAGTAGAAGGGACCTTGAAGAAGGAAAGCTGTCACAGGATTTTTGCAATGCCATGCCATACCCTGTGGACAGCACTTGATTTGGGCTAATTTCCTCTTACTAGAGCATAATGACCCAAAACACACCTCCAAAACGTGTCAGAAATATTTAAAGAATAAGCAGTCAGCCACAATTCTGACTGTAATGGAGTGGCCAGCACAGTCTCCAGATCTGAACTCTGTTGAGCTGTTGTGGGAGCAGCTTGATCGTGTGGTACAGAGAAAGACTCCAGCAAGCAAATGTGTATGTATGTATGTATGTATGTATGTATGTGTGTGTGTGTGTGTGTGTTCTGTAGACCAAGGACAGCCAGGTATCACACCACAGATTGCAGGAGGGGCTCGTCGCCAGTCAGCAGGAATGTGAAAGACTGCAGGAGGAGCTGCAGCAGGTTCTCCTTCAACTCGACGCACATGTCAGGTAAGATGCATATAAAATAAATACTATAAAATTAGCTAGGCTAAGAAATAACCATAATATAATTGATAATTAAGTTAAGTGACCTTTTTGTCTTTCCTTTTCGCAATTTCCTTTGCTTCACCAAACAGAAAGTACAATGAAAAGCAGAGCCAGCACAAGACCAAATTGTGTCAGGCCAAGCAGGTGTTTCTTAAGGCAACGGCACAGAGGGACAGCACCATCCAGAAACTGGAGAATGACCTGGCGCTTGCCGCCAGCCTTTCACACAAGGTGACACATGAAGCAGCATGCTATCTTAGTTCCTTTACTTCTAAATATTCTTAGAGATTTTTGCATTAGAAAACTGTTCTTCGAAGTCTTCAAAGTGCTTTTATAATTTTATCTCGTCTCTTCAATTGTGACTTTTAGGAGAAAGAGACGATCCATTCAGTGATGCAGGAAAATGAGAAGCTTTTGGAAGAGAAGCGGGAACTGCTGCGGAAGATAAGTGAGGCTGAGGAGATGGGCAGCAGGGGCATGAGGACTGCCTCAACAGTCCAACACAGGTATCTTAACAAGTCACTGTACCTGTATCTTGTACCTGCTGCAGAGTAATATGACAGCAGCATATGTTGAGAAATAAATGTTTCATTACTGTTGTTTTTTACAGAGAAATATATTAATCAAACGTAGAAAACATTATCTATTCTAATATCTAGTAGAGATGCTTTGCATTCACAGTTCAAAATAATCCTCACTTATCTTATACTGGGCCTTGATATAGCCCCTCAGTTCATCCAGTTCCTGAAATTAGCTACTGTAAGTCCTTTCCCTTTAGGCCACCTTCCCTTTAAGCATTGTTCTGATAGGCTGCCCCTCATAATCAGAAGGTTTTTAGTTGCCAGCTTGAATGTTTGTTAGTGAGGAAGCATTAGGTATATTGTGACAAAGTTGTGAGTGAGTGTCAACATTATTGTATTCAAGGGTTAACCTCTTGGAGGTGGAAAACAAACAACTGCAGGACCGAATACTGAAGCTTTCCAATCAAGTCTGTTCTTTAGAGCGTGCTCTGAAAAATGTCCAGTCACACTGCAACCTTGAGGTAAATCTTTTTTGTATATTACTAAAAAGTCTTTTCTTCTTTAGCCTATACAAGATTAGTAAATTTCTGTAAAGATATTCAAATTGGAAGGAATGCTAATTGGTTCAGAGTTTCAGGGTGTGTTCTATCACAGCTGATGCTTTTTGTTTTAAAGTTAGAATAAGCGGCTGTAAAATGTTTCCCTGGTCTTATTGCAATGAAGTCTATGATATGTTTGATAATACGTTTTTCAATTGCTCAACAGAATGCCAAAAAAATACTCGCTGATGGTCTGTCTGATGGCATCCTACATACATCTGCGCTAAGGTAAGTCATTTTTGAGAGAAGAGTTTTTTGAAATGAAGTATTGATGGATATTTATATTTTGGGGGGTTAGCATGTCATCAGTGGCTTGTCATCAGTCTGACATCAGGTTCCTGTGACAAACTGGACATTCTGGAGATGGATGAGCGTGTGCTGATGGATGGTACCCGGACCCCTTTCTCCATGCACCAGCCATCAGAGCAGGGTTACCTGAATCTCACTTCCCCATTGATTCCTCCAGTCTCCACCAATGGCATTGAAGGGAGCTCTAAAAACATTGAACAGGTGTAAGAGGTGGTAACATGTGGTGTGGTTGGTGAAGAAAGTCAAAGCATTGGGTAAAATAATGAAAATATATACAGTCGTGTAAAAAAGAAAGTACACCCTCTTACATATAAGGATAATGCACAACAATTTCCACCATGTTATTAATGATTTAACAAAAAGTAACCTAAAATGATGAAGAAAAACTAAGTACATGCCACGATTTATGTCTTGTAGAACTACCTTTAGCAGCAATAACTTGAAGTAATTTTTTTCTGTATGACTTAATTATTGTCTGTCACTTTGTAGTGGAGGAATTTTGGCGTGCTCTTCTGTACTATGTTGCTTCAGTTCATTGATGTTTGTGGGCAATCATGTATGCGCAGCTCTCTTAAGGGCTCACCAAAGCATTTCAGTGAGGCTGAAGTCTGGACTTTGGGCCATTGCTGCACCTTGATTCGTTTATTTTTCAGGCATTCTGTTGTAGTTCTGGTTTCCTTGGAATCAATGTGACACAACTTGAATTCCAAAACCTCTGCTTTTATAAAGGTGGTCACACTGGCTGATGATCAATTAATCAAGTGCATTTGATTAGCAACGCCTGGCTGCTGCTTACCCTCCTAATTCCTGTGGAAGCAGGTAGGGCATACTTAGTTTTCACACGTAGCTTATCCATTTTGGCTTCATTTTTGTTAACCAAATAATGGCACATTTTAAAATTTCTCATGTTGATGTTTATCTGAGGTTGTATTTACCTAATTTTAAAACCTACTAAAGGCCAGATGAGTTTTTTAAAATTATGCCCTGATATGTAAAGTCTGAAATATATGTTATCATACGTTAGGACTTCAAAGAAGGCACACTTTCTTTTTCACATGCCTGTATAGAAAGTGAAAATACATTTTATTTTAAAAAAGTAATAATGAAAGGGAGCTTCCACTGCACTTCTGCTCAGGGTGGTGTTTCTGTTGTGTTTGTTAGCAGATTCTTCTTTGGCTTGTAGGTACTGTATTTTGGTCCAGATTCTGGATGAGAGGTATTTGTGGGGTTTGTAAAAATGCTTGTGTAAGTGTCAATCAGATATTTTTATTACATATTTTCAAGGGAACATTATTAAGTAATGGGACATTTGATTTGGTAGCTGAATAAGTGGCGCTGTTTTGTGTGTGTGCGGAAATAAGGTGTTGGTCAGTTGTTTCTTGCCCCAAATCAAATCAGAATGATTAAAAGCCTCTTATTGGCTTGTGGGAATGATTGTTATGTTTTAATATAAAGACATTAAACAACATCAGTACATTTCACACTAATGCAGTGAATGTCTTTTCGTAAGGAATATTTAAATGATCCTAGTTTAAACTGAGCACTTTATTAAATACAATGAATTTTTCTTGTGTTTACATTTTTGGAGGTGTAGCAGTGGAATGCAATAGTGGGATATAAAAGGTATGCATTTTTTTCCCCAGTTAAATTTAACCTTGGCAGTGTTATGATTGCTTTAATGTCTCAAACAAGTCTGAAAACAGATAAGCATTTTTATAAATGTATACATTCATACTGATCTCATGTAGTCATGTATTTTGGAATCATTTTTAGCTCATCTTGCCAAAAGACTAAAGAGCTAATGCCATGGTGGGGTGTCAGATTGTCCATACACAGCTCATAAAAATGGCCACTCCTCAAATTTTAACAAGTATCGCTACAAGAACCAGATGGTAATGTTCATTAAACAAGTATGTGTGTGTGCCTGTCCGTCCTCTGTCATTAGGTTTATTCATGGCATAATAATGTCTTGGTGTCAGGCAAGAACGAGGGTCATTGTCCAGGATAGGACTGTTGGCAAGCCTACTTGGCTTCTCAAGTTTGTGCAATACAGCCAACCACTGGCAAGAAAACTTGTTGCTCTCTTTCTGTACTTCTCAAATTACAATAACCTGTGAATTGTGAGTAATTGTGACCCAGATGAGGTAATATGTCACTGATGTGCTGGTTTTGTTTAATAGGAGATTATGGTTCACTCATGGTAAATATCTGTTCAAATATAAGTCACTCATATAGAATACTAGCTGCAGCCACTCCAGTATTTACTATGTGCAGTTTGCTTTGCTTTTAGTTTGTAAAGTTGGGGAAAACCACAGACTTCCAGACATTTCTTCTCTATTTTAACTTTCCCAAACTTTTTTTTTAAGATGGATCAGCCTAAAATGTTTCCTCCAAGGACGCAGTCTGAGGTATTTGTGTTTTAGTCACAAAGACAATCAACAGTAGGACATTAGTACTTTGCACATGGCATTGAATGCATATTTTGTATTAATAACAGTTACACAGAGATAAACAGATGTCTTCAGTTTTGTCTTCAATGTGCCTGAAATGAAGAATTGTGAATACATCTGATAACAAAAGCATATCTGAAAAAGAATGGGGAGCAATGAGATGTAATCAGTAAGACACTTTGATTCTTTCTGTATTTGTACAAATATATTTTTAAACAAAACTATTTTCATAAATAAAGACTAATAGATAAACAGTGTTTATTCTTTTCCTACATCACACTCAATAAGTAAAAATCAAGAAATCAGTGACTGATTTATAACAGTCTGTTTATTAAACAAGGTAAAGATACAAAGCTTTTTTTTCCTTTTTTTAAACACTGATAACCTTAGTTTAACTTCTCAGTCTTGGCTGTGCATATTTAGTTGTCTAGAAACTGTATATGAAACCACAATGCAAGACAGGAAAAAGTGTAATAAATCTACGCAATATCTTTTCATAGAGAACATGGGTTAAACAGTTATACAGATTACAGCTCAGGAACTCCATGCGGAAGGAAAAAAAAATGTTTACACGACTGAATACTGCAGAACACAATACAGAGTAATGGAAATGGGATGATAAAACAGTTAAGGCTTACATGTAAATAAGTGATAAAAAATGAATATTAATAACATACAGGTAGACTAAAATAATTACAGTAAGCTCATACATAAACTTTTACAAAACTCAAAGAGAACATGTTTATGAAAACTTAAAAATAGGTACTATAAATGAGTAACATGTTTTACAGTACAGCAACATGTACATTTTCCCATAATCTCAAAAGAGAGTAAGTTGAAGAGGCAGGGTCTGTTGTTGGCGTAAATGTCTGTTTTCAGGCCAGTGGCTTGAGTAATAAGCTTTTATTCTTTTGAAAACATACTATATACTGTATATGTATTTTACATTATTCTCAGTTCCATCTCAGATGTAACGTCTAACCATAGCACCTTTTCTGAAGTGCCCTGAAGAATACAGGGTACCCTATTAGTACCATTCAGAGGTTACAGGTACAGTAAAAATACAACAAACAATACTGTGTACAATAAAAATAATACTAAAGAGGAAAAAACAAAAGAAGATCCACCCCTGCATAAACTCATAAAACAGGCCTACTGAATATGACTTATACTGCAGTTTATTCCAAATAGGTAAAGCTTATTAGAGACTAAAAAAATCATTACCGGGTTGGAGTAGCTGTACAATAACTTCACATTTTGGTCCAATGGTTAGCTTTAAAATTTACTCCTCAAGTAAATTTTAATTTAGGCTGAAGCGTATTTTAAAAAAAGGGCTGAGCAGAGCAGAGCTGGCACTGATTCATGTGCAACATATACTTTTAATTCTTTGAAAATAAAAGTCAAGGTTTAACTGAATACAGAAAGCAGATGCACACTATTACAAGAATTGTTTTCTCTTAAAACCTCACCAAGGTTTATATATGGCACTAACTACTGGAACGAGAGACAAACTGGAAAAAAGCAGTGTTTTTTTGATCATATGTTATGATCATAAAGGTGCCATAAAGGTGAATGTCAAATATGGAGTGAACATTTTTGGAAATAATGATTTAAAAAAAAGAAAATCTTTCTTCCCTTCCATTGAGCTCTACTTTTTGCCTCTGTGAGCCAATAATACAACTTCTTAATACAATCATGAAATGTTTCAATTGTCATCTTAACGATTGCCTTTCTTCAAATCTTGATGACCCTGTGCTTGCACAAGAAATGTGAGCGATAAAGAAAAAGTAACAAAAACAGACTGTTTTTTGTACACAGTCAGTACTCTTAGCTGCCACAAGTAATGCCCTTTGGCATTTTCCATCCAACAAGATTGAAACAATTTGAGCCAAAACTACAAGGCCTAAAAGTGCTTTAAGATTATCTTTGGATGTCTCCAGAATACACCCAGCAAACATTTTTTTCCTCCACTTTCTCAATTCTGTATAAGGGCAAATATCATCTGGCACATTTTGGGAACCCATTTCATGGAAGAGAGAAAAAAAGACAACTAAAACATTTTTCATGGCCAATGCATCCGGCGGTTTACATGATGCTTACGAAAGTGCTTATTAAATCTGACGCAAGACATTCTTTGCCACTCGATCCCCTGGACAATATCTGGCTGCATTTTTACATTCACAAAATAACGCTGTGCTCCTTTTTGACAGACGGCCTGTGTCAAGACGGATGGAGGCAGTCTGCTTACTAACACTGAATGCTTATGTCAGCTGTCATAATGCTAATGTAAGCCTTATGTAGATGGCCGTGGGTGCAGGGCCTCATAAGCTCCAGCCGAACGCTGACTCTGAATCTTGCTGCTAATGTCCGGGGAGCTCAGATGAGGGAGATGCGTATGGGGATGCTGGGGGACTCAGTCCTCTGGGGTGACTGATGACTCACCAGGTGCTCCACCACCGTGTGTTTGGACATGTGCTTCATAAGGTAGGTCTCCTACAAGAACAAGAAAACACACCGGAGGACATAAAAATTACTGCTATTAAACTGCACACTGAGCATTCTTTGACATATTATCCTTTTCTCTAATTATATTAACCCATGCTAATTGAGCTAATTTGAACATTCTGATTTAACTGGAAAAAGATTCAAATACTGTATATACACTCACTGGTCACTCATCTGGTCAGCTGTATGTATGCTGTTATCTAATTAAGCTAATTACCTGGGAGCAACTCAGTGCATTCAAGCGTGTAGTCATGATCAAGATGACCAGTTGAAGTTTAAAATGAGCATCAAAATCGCAAAGAAAGGTGATTTAGTTGACTCTGATCATAGCATGGTTGTTGACGCCAGATAGGCTGGTTTGAGTATTTCAGAAACTGCTGATCTACTGTAAATGGCATCTCTCTGGGTGAAAATACCTTACTGATGTTAGACATCTGAAGAGAATGACCAGATTGCTTTGAGCTGTTATGAAGGCAACAGTAACTCAAATAACTTGTAACAATGCAGAAGAGCATCTCTGAATGCACGTTAAACCTTGAAGCAGATGGGCTATAGCAGCAAAAGTCAATGCCTGGTGTCATTCCTGTCAGCTAAGAACAGGAAACTGAGGCTATGATTTGCGAGGGCTCAAAGAAAAGACAGAAGACTGGGAGAACGTTGCCTGGTCTGATGAGGCTTGATTTCTGCGGCAACATTCAGATGGCAGCTGATGTTTTCTTGCACATATTTTCTAGCGGCTTCCAGCAGGATAACGTGCCATGTCACAAAGCTCAAATCATCTCAAACTGCTTCACTGAATATGACAATGAGTTCAGATGGTCTTCAGATTTCAATTCTTTGGGATGTGGTAGAAAGGGAGTTTAACATCATGGATGTGCAGCCGACAAATCTGCACATCACTGTGTGATGCCGATATATCAATACAGACCACATCATTCTAGTACCTAGTTGAATCTATACCACAAAGATTTAAGGCAGTTAGGAAGGCAAAAGGGGTCTAGCAAGGTATGTCTAATAAAGTGGCCGGTGTGTCTATGTTACACAATAGTTTTAAAAGCAACCAAAATTACTGCCTTATGGTTGTATGCCTCCACCAACCAGTTCATGTACAGTTCACACTTACACTTGTAAGATTATATATGTAGTAAAGGGTACCAAAAATCACTGTTACCATTTCAGCATCCAGTTAAATTTGAAATATGGTCACCAGCTCCCCACCTGTTTCTGAGTTATAGAATTGATTAATTAAGGGTTAAATGTGAACATTACAATGCCAACGTGACATTAACCTATTCTATTTAAAATGTCATCATTTCATCCCATATGTGTCTGAAATTTTGTCAGAATTCTTGAGTTATGGCAGTGACTTTGACCTCCAAAATTGAATAAGTTCACCTTTGAGTCCAATTTGTGCCAAATTTAGAGAAACAAGCTATTAATCCATGCGCACAGCTGACCCATTTCACTGCTGTGCAACCTTTTTGAATGTCCAAAGGGTCATCAGTTCCTTGCAGCAAAACAAAACTAATAATCACAGCTGCGTAACTAAACAACCATGCACAGCAGAATACAGCATTCCTTCAACTGATCAAATGCAGCACAAAACTTCTCCTTATTCAGTAAAAAGCTTGAGTTTTGGGTGACAGTAGTCAATGTTTTCAATCTAAATTTCCAGAATTCAAAATAAAAGATTTGCAGGTAACAAGTAAAACTTCCTTGTCTTTATGTAAAATTTGCAATAATAATAAAAATAAAACACCAGTACCAATAAGAAACATCATTTGGAGAGGAGAGAGCAAAAATTGGATGAATGTGTAGTTTGGAGTAGTGGGCACATAAACCACTCCCTATTGATATAAGAAAGGATGGGATGGATGACCAACCTGAAAACATAATCCCAAGGGCCTTGGCTGTCAGTAGACAGAAGCTTAAAATTATTCTTTATTCTTTGCTGAATACTGAGTAGAAGCAAGGATGCATTAAGGTGTTAAACATCACAAACAGGAAACCTATTTCTAGTTAAACTGAGAAAACGGATAATCTGGTGTCATCATCTCAAAAGCTACATAAACAGTCTGTCTAAAGACGTGTAGAACCTGAGATGGTAAACAGATAGCCTGTGGTTTACTCACTGAGGTGTATGCCCGGCCACACATGCTACAGCAGTAGGCCTTAGCGTTTTTGATGGCATGCGCTGACAAGTGGATCTGCAATGATGCAGAGTCTGAGTAGGCACGGTAGCAGTTAGGACATTTATACGGCTTGTCTTTATTGTGCTGCCTCTGGTGAGACTGTGAGGGAAGAAATGCAGACAAAAGTTGTAGAGAAGTCCACTTCATTTGGACATTTGCAACTTTTTGTTTGAACCTTTTAAATGAATCTGAATGTGTTGCTGACCTGAAGGTTAGACAGCTGGGTAAAAGCCTTTTCACATCCAGGGTGAGCGCATTTATAAGGCCTGTCGCCAGTGTGGATTCTGTGGCAAGAGAAGCAGATGCGCAAAAATTTGATAATTAAGTTGATTCACAGCAGATTTACAAACTCCAACTTTTCAACTCCATATTTAAGTCACGATCACTGTGATGTATAATGAAAAAAGAGAACTTAAGCAAGGTAAAAATATGAAGTTTTAAAGGGAAGCAAATTCTACAGTTATAATGTGCTTTCTCACATAACACTAACTTGACTTTACTTTGTGTTTCAGCTTGACCAACCTGGTATGCTGTTGCAGGTGTGACAGCTGACGGAACGAGTTCTCGCAGTAGGAGCAGTGGTAGGGTTTGATCCCCAGGTGGATGCGCAAGTGCTGGGACAGGTAAGAGGCGTTGGCGAACGTCTTAGAGCAATGGGGACACTTGTGTGGTTTGGCCTCTGTGTGGGACTTGGAATGAATCTGCATCTCTGACTTTGTTAAGAAGGTGAGCGGACAAACTTTGCATCTTGGGGACAAAAAAAGATGGGAAAACACATTAAAAAATGATCAGATCAAACAGTTTTAGAGAAATTAAAAAGAGACAGCATAGAGACACCATTTTCCAGTTCTATACCAAGACCACTTCATGAATTTTCATGACAAATTAAGCAAATCATGACCAAATCTTTGTTATTGTATAGAAACCAGTAAAACTGAAACACAATTATATTTGCTTAACTAAAAAGTAATAAATGATTTGAAATACATTTTGTTTCAAAAAAGTTAAAATTATCAGCACTATGCTAACTTAACAAATTAAGACAAACTCTTACATTCTCAGTTTTACTTCAAGATTCTATCGTGGAAAAAAACACTGATGAGAAATGATCTGACAGCTGGACTTCAGACCATTTAGACAATGACAGAGTTACAGCCTTGGAAACTCCTCGTCATCAAGAAAAATTAAAATAAAATAAGAAGAAATCTTCCATGTTTTCCCCAGGTAATAACAGGAGGTAATCATTACCAGTTTAGTAGCAATTTCAGTAATGCTGCACTTGTCCACTAATTGTTCAGCATCTTTCCTTCAAGCATTAGACCCTGGTTCCTGTTCTTCAAATCTTCTTCTTCTTCTTTCGGCTGTTCCCGTTAGGGGTCGCCACAGCGGATCATCTGCCTCCATCTCATCCTATCCCTTGCATCCTCTTCCCTCACACCAACCTTCTGCATGTCCTCCTTCACTACAGTTCCTGTTCTTCAAATATCATGGTAATTTTTTCATCTTGCCTTTTGAGGTGGGTGTTGCTTGCTTTGAGCAAGCAACTACCACCTCATCCTCCTGGATGTCTGAGGAGAATCAACCCAAGTTCAAATCTACCAC
>VUQH01056111.1:0-14778 GCA_015106775.1 Etroplus canarensis | reverse complement strand
TTGTCAAAATGATCCCGGCAGTCATTCACTGAAAATGTCTTGGAAAAGCTTCCTAATTAGAATGACATTATCAGTATGCTATGTGAATGATTCCCCAGAGTTTGAAGTGGACTGAAAAAGGCAGACGTGGTAGAAGTATTTCAGTTCAGCCTTTCAGCAGACGCACGAATGCAGCAAGTGCAAATAGTGCAGTAACACTTGTTGTTGCTTAAAAGAAGGGGTGATGGGTACATGGGTTGAACTGAGTGGAACTGCATTTACACCTTCGCCCTTTGCAATGGTATTTATTCTCTTTCCACGTCAAGAATGGTTAGAAAAACACAATATGGCTCACTGTGAGGATGATCAGGATACAAACATGAATTATGGCAAAGTGGTCTCGACTGCACGTCTAAATAAAAACAATATGCATGTATTATTAAAAAGGCTTATTTTGGTGCATAGTGCACCAAAAAAAACAGTGATGCAGTTTGTAATTTGCTTCTTTAGACATGCAAAAGTAATTAAGGTGTATAGCAGTCTACAAAAATAATTTACATACTGTGCTGTGCAAAAGTCTTGAGCCACCCCTCATGCCTTTAATTTTGAGGAAATGGGAAATAGATGCAACAGTTTATATATATATATATATATATAGATATAGATAGATAGATAGATAGATAGATAGATAGATAGATAGATAGATAGATGAATGTATGAATGAAAACACAGTACATAACACAAAAACAGAGTTTCTACAATTCTAACGAGCTTGGAAGTCAATATTTGGTATGACCACCTTCATTCTTCAGCTCTCACTGTGACAGTATTGCACAACTAATTGCATCTTATATTCTGATTATACTGTACCCTCTTGTACATAGTACTTGCCTTATTTTATTTATTTATTTATTAGTTCCTTTATTTCCATTTAGTTAGTTGCTTATTTTAGTTATTTGAAGGGAACTCGCAAACAAGAATTTCACTACTTAGTGTAACTACTGTGTTATTGCTATATGACAATAAACTGCTTGAATCTTAAATCTTGAATCTCCCTTAGGCAAGCTTTTTAAAGTAGTTTTCAGGATTAGTTCTCCAGGCTTCTTGAAGGACATTCCAAAGCTCTTTTTTGAATATTGGCTGCCTTTTGTCTCTGTCAAGATGATCCCACAATGCTTCAGTAATGTTGAGCTTCTGGCACTGGGGATGCCAGTCCATTACTGATAGTGTTCCATTATGTATTTTTTCTATCTAAGTAGGCTTTTACTGCATTGGCAGTATGTTTGGGCTTATTGTCATGCTGAAAAATAAAGGTGTTGGCAATCAGATCCTTTCCAGATGGTATTGCATGGTGGCTCAAAATCTGACTGTACTTTTCTAAGTTTATAATTCCATTAATTTTGACATGATCCCCAAAACCACTGACTGAAATGTAGTCCCAAACCATGACAGACCACCACTGTGTTCTACAGACAGTTGTAGACAGTCACTATTGTCCCTCTCTCCCGACCTCCTCAATACATATTGATGATTTGAACCAAAAATCTGACGTGTTTCCATGGATTTTCAGTCCAGTTCTTGTGTAATTTGCCTCAGCCTTTTCTCCCTGCTTCCCTTCCTTAAGACTGGCTTCTTGACAGCCACCCTTCCACCAAGACCATTTCTGATGACGCTTCGGCAAACAATGGATGGATCAACTGATGCATCTCTCAGGTTCTGTGACAGGTCTTTGCGGAGGTTTTTCCCTATTTCTTAAGGACATGACTTTCAGATACTGTTCATCTGCTGTAGATGGTTATTTTAGGCCTGCCACTTCTTGTTTTGTTCTCCACTTATCCAGTTTTCTCAAATTTTTAACAACACACTGCACACCATGCTGAGATATGCCAAGTTTTTGGCTAATAGCTGTTTGGGAAATGCATTGCTGGTGCAAAAATCCTGTTTTATCTATCATCATATCATATCTGTCATATTTATCTTCAGTATTTGTCTTACATTCAACTCAAGAAATGAGAACTAATTGATTGTTTTTGTGACAGCCTACTAGCAACAAAGTGTCAAAAAATCCTATGCAAAATTGGTGCTTTGCTAAGTTGTGTAGACACAAGAGTGGTTCACTGATTGTGTTAGGTGCCTTTTTAATTCTTGAATGATTCATAGGTCAGTGTTAAGTGGTTTTAAAAAAATCACCTGAAAATGGTCAGGTAGAAGGACTGGACTGAAAAGGAGTGAAAAAGCAGCCAATGTCCAAAGGAAAACCTAGAGAACTATTGCTCAAGACCACTTTAAAAAAATACAACAATGACTGGAAAAATATGGAAGCAAAATGTTGAAAAATTCAGGGCTGACTCAATAGTATTGCACTGTACTGTATGTTTCGTAATTAAGTTTTTTATAGTTTAATTATTTCTACACATGTCTCTATTTTATGTATCTTTTTTCCTTTGAGGTGCTATGAAATCACAGATCAGGTGTATTTCAATAAGGCAAAATGACGATACAGAAAACGAGAGACATTAATCCCTTGTGGTGTTGTGGTGTTAATGGGTTGTTTCAATGGACTTCACACAGTCATGCAGTTGAAGGAAATTACACCATAAATATAATTTGCATATGCAGCTGTGTCTTAATACCCAACAATAAAGCATATAATTAATGCCAAATCCTCAACCAACTTTCATCACAACTACTGAATCTAATTTTGATATAATGTCTTGAAAAGCCTCAGAGCTCTCAGATTTAGACAGTATTTCAAAACTAGGGTGGCACAGTGACAGTTTTTGTGTTGATTATCTGTAACATTATTAATGGGAAAGAAGGCTTGCTATAATATGTAACATGTTTAATTATGTGTAAAATCTCTTATGTGGCATTATGAAGGCAACAAGCTCATGAATCTCATTTGTGGAAGGAGAGTAAGAGTCTCATAAGAGTATTTAGTGCATACTAGCAGGTAATGAGAGCACTGGTCTGTACCATTCAATAGTACTTAGAGATAGTATCACTTCTTGAAACATTTTAGAACTCAGAAATTATCTTTGTCCACTGAGAGGTTTTAGTCTTGAAGATTTCAATCTTCACCGACAGATGGATCATGTTCAGCTGTATTTATTGCATTGCGGCAGCATTGCTAACTTGAGTGTAAGGGGCTTTTGTCAGGCAGAGTGTAGTGAAACTCTGTATGTAAATGTATTAACTGAAATTTCTCTGGATATTTATTCGTCGTACTTCCATGTTTTCCATTAAATTTCCATTTCCTTTTTACTTCTGTGTACTCTAGGCCTTGAGGTTTTCATAGAGTTGGGCTTTTCTGCCTCCGCTAGTGATTAGTTAAATAAGGGATGCTGCATTCTTAATCACTTTCTTTCTCTCCCTCATTATTTTTCTGTCAAGCAGCACTCAGAAGAGTTTGTTTAGGGCACTGTTTACTAACACATTCCTCTTTTAGCTCCCCCTTTACAGAGAGCGTCCCTCTTTTGATGATGATTAATTTCATTTCCATTGGATGTCAAAGTATATTGGCTAGAAATCGAAGAGATAAGTCTTTAAGTTTTCTTTCAAAGAAAGCTGCAATGTAAAAAGTACTTTGATATATTGCTAGGCTGTGTTCTGTTTAATTCAAGCAGAAATAATTCCCCAGTATTTGAAAGACAGAAAGAGGAAAAAAAAATGAGAAAAGACATCTCTGGGACAAGACTTGTCGGAACGGGCTTGTTGCTTTCGCAGGTGTCAGTGTAGACCTGCCTTGGATCCTGACATCAAGGGGCTTAGAGAAAGTTTCCCACCTTTCAAGGTTGAAATTTGTGTGCCTGCACCCAAGTCTCTGATCTTTGCCACAAGCTTATCTGCGACGTTAGCACTGCTTCAGTATTTAAGTCCACCTGTGAGCCAATTCCTCAACATTTATCCACATTTATTCTCTTTTGGCACTGGTTCAAGTGTCAGCTTAGCGCCAGCTATTCTGGTCTTGCCCCAGAGTTCCCCATCATCTGTTTTACTGCACTGGTATTGATGATATTTGTGATCTAGTCGTTTTCTCATGTCAGGAAATCTTTAGCATAAATGCATCTTGTTGAAGCAATATCATATTAGACAAAAATATTGGGCCACACCTTTAAATCCTCTTAGTCATTGAATTCAGGTGCTGTTATTCAGTCCCATTGCCACTGATGTATAATATCAACCACCTAGCCATGCAGTCTGTTTTTACAAACATTTGTGAAAGAATGGATCGTTCTAAAGAGCTCACTGAATTTGAGTGTGGTACTGGGTACTATAATGGGATTCCGCTGTGGCAGCAAGTCGGTTCATTCAATTTCTTCACTTCTAGATATTCCATGCTCAACTGTTGGTGGTATTATTGCAAAGTGGAAGCATTTAGAAACCACAGCCCCAAAGTGGCAGACCACATAAAGTTCGAAGTGAGGTCACCTAGTGCTGACGTCCTTAGTGCGTAAAAATCACAAACACTCAGCTGACTCAATAAGTGCAGAATTCCAAACCTCTTCTGGCACTGTCAGCACAAAAACTGTGGGAGCTTAATGACATGGGTTTCTATGGCTGAGTAGCTTACATCACCAAGTGGTGGACAGAGTGGTGTAAAGCACGCCACCACTGGACTCTGGAGTAATGGAAACATGTTCTGTGGGGTAACGCATCACCTTTCTCTATCTGGCAGTCTGATGTATGCCACAAAAGAGTTACCTTTATTCACTTCATTCATTTAACAAGGAAGCGAAATTTTAAGATTAACCATATCTTTTGTGAGACTGTCCTGGGCTGACAGGTATCTTTCTCCATGGCATGAGAAACCGGAGAAAGTTACCTGTCTGACTGCATTCTGCCAAGTGTGAAGTTTGATGCAACAAGGATAATGCTACAGGGTTCTTGTTCTGGGGTTAGCCTGGGACCCTCAGTTCCAGTGAAGTAAAACTTTAATGTTTAAGCTTACTAAGACATTTTGGACATTTCTCTGCTTCCAACTTTGTAGGAACAGTTTATGGGAGGCCCATGTTCCTACATGACTGTGCCACAGTCTACACCAAACTTATCCCACAGGCATTGTTTGAGGAGTTTAGTGTGAAAGAACTTGACTCTCCTGCACAGAGCCCGGACCTCAACCTCAAATATCCTTGGAATGAATTAGAATGGAGATTGTAAGCCAGGCCCTCTGGTCCAACATCAGTGTTTGACCTCAAAAATGCTCTATTGGATGAAATGGCAAGAATTCTCACAGACACACTCCAAAATATTGTAGAAAGCATTCCCAGAAGAGTGGAAGCAGTTGGCAAAGGTATGGCCAAATCCATTTTAATGCCTGTGGATTTACAATGGGATATCATAAAACCTCCTATAGGTATAATGTGTAGGTGTCCCAATACTTATGCCTAATGTGGCATATCTTGCATCCATAGTTGAGGCAGGGTTACTTAGGGTTTCTTAAATTTTAGACTGGAGTCTTAAGGTCATGAGCTTACTTTAAGTTCATTCTTGAGACATCTAGATGTCTGGTTTACTCACATAGTTGTGAGGTCTGTGTTGGGCTTGTATTTCCTTGGTTCGTATTTTATTCCCTGTAGTTAGGCCTGGATTGGATTTTCTTTTCTTTTCCTATACTAAACCAGGGCCACCTTAATTAATTGTGGCAACATTATTAAATGTACATTTTCAGAACCTGATCACTATAGATTATAGGCAATACAAATAGCAGTCCTGATACCACAAACCAAATGTTTAAATTGAAAACTAATCTAGACAGTTCATGAATATGCATTTTTTTAAAAAGTAAAGGAAAAATGTTAAAAATTTTAAACATATTTTTATATCATATGGTTTTAAAATATTACCTGAACTACCTGTTAAAAGCAGAAACCAAGACATATTTCCCAAACTATTCATTATAAATGTAGAACAGATTTTGTAAGGCTTCATCTGATTTAATATAATATTATGTAGCAGTTGATGAATTTTATCTCATTTATTTATCTGAAGTCTTGTTTACAACATGTGTGACTGTTGAATCACTTATGTTCAGATCCCACTGGGTTCTGTTGTTGTAATTCTGCGGTGCTTCCAGATGTAAGGATTTAAGTACAAGCGTTATTAGATTGCAGTACTATAAGTCCTGGTTCAAGCCTTTCTGTGTTCAGATGACCTGTTTCTAAAGTGTGACTAATCATAGCTCTGTGTGGTTTTTAGGTTTCCAGAGGGCAACTCTCCTCAGCAGCATTTCTATAGTCGCTGAAGCACTTTACGCCTGTGTAATATCAATGATTAATGATATTGTTCCCCATTCAGATTTAGAAGCAGTTTGCTACATGTGTCAAAACCTTCATAGTTCATATTCCAACAATTATGTGGGAAATGAAAATGTCACCAAACAAAGTATTAGCACATAATGAAAAAAAGATGCACAACCTTACTAAATTGTGGAATAGGTGTTTTTTTAAAGGATTAAATAAGTACCAAGTGCTGCCTACACCCTCCCACCATGGTATAACACAGTAATGCAATCTGTATAAAAGACTATTTGTCTTCATTAATGCTAGGGGAGGGAGAGCAGAGTAATGCTCCCTTCTGCAGACCCTTTTTTCCTCAGCGGTCCCTATCATAGCTTGCCTGCTCACCTCTTCACAACACTTGGTCTGGTGTTATTATTCACTGTTGGACTATCTCCTGACAGGTATGCAATGGAATGTAAATCCTCTACCTTGTTAGGGGGTTGGGAGCCTGTGTACTTGCGGTTTAGTTAATCACTCATCCTCACTGTCCCTCCTCACCCCAACACCACCTCATACTCAGGCCTGAAGACACGTACTCGCCACAACCTCTAGCCTACCTCCCTCCCTAGATGCTGAGTAGTGATAGATGAGTCTGGAGGTGAAGTGTAAGGAAGGTGCATTAGAATTTGACCATATATGAAGAGCCTGTGTGAGGGCAAGAAAGGGTGTTCTTGCATGTCCATCAGCCTGTATATTTTGGCTCGACACATAGTATGCTCACTCACACACCCAGACATGGACACGCCACCATTGGAAATCTGAGACCTGTCTCAGTAGGAATGGGACTGTAAGCCATTGTTACTTAATCTTCTTGCCCTCTGTTACCTGCTAGTAACTCCGTTCACTTGGCTCCTGGCCAGCGGGGTGCCATACATTTAACACGGGAGATCAGAGACGGTGCTGTCGCTTACTCCCTCAGGTCTTGAGAAGCTTTATGGTTTTTTAATGAATCTTCATGGGCTTAACAACCCTGAAATCTGAGACCTGAGTCTAATGTCCTAAAATAAATAATTGATTCAGTTACAGTCCTGCGCTGGTATCTTGCACCGGGGTTAAAGCCAGCTGTTTTGTGGGTGACATAGTTCTGTTTCTCTGTGCTTGGCTGATCCGATATCCCCCACTGCTGTCTGTCATTTCACAGCTCTGTCTCGTCCTCCCGGCCTCTGCTGTGACACCCTTCTGATAACCTTCCTGACAGCCCTCTTTCATGAGCCTCAAATGCGTCCTACCATCCTCCACAGAGCACTGCTGCCATGGTTCTTATCTTCACTCACACACATTGGCCACACACAACAGCACTGTAAACCTCCCTCTAAAAGTGTAGAAGCAGAGCTCTCCCATAAAGCCCCCATGGAAGCTCCTGCTGGCCAGCTGTCAGTAACCAATCTTTCCCTTCTTTCTGTATGGAAGAGCAAGGAAAAAGGCCTTGCTGTCATCTCTTCTCCATCACCCATTTTCCGTGGCTCTTTATTTTTCAACACAGGGTCTTTCAAAACACATCTGTGCTTTGAAAGAAAGCTGGACTGTATCATGTGATGGATACAGTATGTGGAAAATTATGAGGTGGCATTTCAGTTCCCCTAGAGCATTACACAGTTGTTATCTGTAATGATTTGAGTGCAGATGGAACAAACGCGTCTTCAGAAGAGGCTGGTTTTGTGTTTCAAGCTCTTCCGCTCATAATGCGCAGCATAAACATCACAATACTCAAGCTTGTTTTGAATATGCATGCAATTAGCCAGCCAAATTAAGCAGAACTAAATTAAATGGCATTGGTGGAAAACAAGCATAGCTGGTGATTTATGGTGCTGCACTGTGTACAGTGATGAAGTGCCATGGGCTAATGAAAAGCCCGGGTAAACAAATACCTGGCTTTAAAAATAGACCGGCTCCTGGAAGAACAAAGAGAAGGAAAACACTGCTAAAAAAACAGAGCCTGGTCCATTGCTCAGGTATTGTCTTTTTTGATTAACTACACCTGCAACACAGATGCGAAACAAACATATCTCAAGCAAGGAGGACATACCGTGGACACATGAGGCAGTTTTCAGAGTTTTCTATTCAAATTTTTAACATAGCTGCTTTTGAGCGACAGGTGCTTTGTTCATGCCAAATCATTAATAGCCTGCTTCTTATGTCAACAGGAGGAGCTGTGTACTAATATGGATTGAGGATTATGCATGTGAGAAATGGTGTATTGATCCAGATGTAATCAAATTAGATGACAGAGAAAATTGCAATCAGATTAGATGCACCTTCAAAAATATTAATATGGCTCGGCATTATTTCTGTCTTTTCAATTAGAGAGCAAAACACTGCTGCCAAGAAATGGGGTAATGGTATCTTAAATATATGACAAATTTACAAAGTGGAGTCATGCTGTGCAAACATAAGTAGATTTAGTAACATACAGTCATGTAAAAAAGAAATCCTTACCAGGTTCTAAAATTATTTTATGACAACCTCAGATGAACATCACCACATGACTATATATTTAACAAAAACTAAATGTAAAATGCAGACACAGTGTGTGAAAACTAAGTACACCCCATGATTCAGTAGCTGGTAGAACCACCTTTGGCAGCAATAACTAATAAATAATTGTGTTCTGTAGGACTTTATCAGTCTCTTACATTGCTGTGGAGGAATTTTGGACCATGTTTCTTCACAACATCACTTTAGTTCATTGAGATTTGCAAGCATTTGTTTATGCACAGCTTTGTTAAGGTCCCACCACAGCAGTTCTGTAGAGTTGCAGCCTGGCTTTGACTGGGCAATCGCCGCATCTTGATCACCTTCTTTTTTTAGTCCTTGTGCTGTTGCATTACCCAGTTTCAGCCAAGCATTAGCTGTTGGTCAGATGGCTTCCTACTTGACTCTAGAATATTTTAGTATACAGAGGCGTTCATAGTTTACTCAGTGACTACAAGGTGCCCAGGTCCCGTGGCTTCTAAACAAACTCAAATTATCACCTTTCCACCACTGTGCTTGACAGTTGCTATGAAGTGTTGGTGCTGATATGCTGTGTTTGGTTTTTGCCAAATGTGGTGCTGTGCATTATGGCCACACATATCCACTTTGGTCTCATCTGTCCTAAGGACATTGTTCCAAAAGTTTTGTGGATTCTTCAGAGCCAACTTTTCAAACTTAACCCATGCTACCATATTCTTTCTCTTGGCAATTTTTCCAAACAAGCCATACTTGTTCAGTCTTTTTCTAAGTGTACTGTCAAGAACTTTAAACATTTTAGATGCTAACTGAGGCCTGTAGAGTCTGAGATGTAGCTCTTGGGTTTTGAGTATTGCACAGTCTTTGCTTGGGGTTTGCTGGGACATCTACTCCTGGGAAGATTGGCAGCTGTCTGGAATCTTTACCACTTGTGTAAAATCTTCTCACTGTACAGCAATGGACTTCATATTGTCTGGAAATGGCCTCATAACCCTTCCCAGACTGACAGCAGCAGCAATTGCCTCTCTAAGATCACTGCTGATGAATTTGCTGCTTGGCATTGTGTTAACACATACCTGAGTGCTCCAGACCCACAAACTGCCAATCCAGTGCATTTGATTAGCAGCATCTGGCTACTACTTACCCTCTTAATTTCTATGGAACCAATAAGGGAGTATTTCAACTTTCACACACTGCTTTTATGTGTTGTCTTACTTTTTGTTAAATAAATGGCACGCCGTGATATGTCATGTGTTGTTCTTCATCTGAGGTTGTATTTATCTAAGGACAAAATTATTTTTTTACTGTGTTCTAAAACTTAAAATCTTAAAATTGACAGAGGGTGTACTTTCTTTTTCACAAGACTGTATATAATGTCTAACTGACAAAATTCACATTATTTATGTTATAGTAAGTGTGATTCACATTTTCAACTTGCAACATGCATCATACAGACTACAATGTACTACCCACAAACCTGATAATGAATCCACATTTGCATTAGCTATAAACAGATGTACAGTAATGGAGGGCAGTGTGATAGAGGCAAATATGTGAAAATGTTGACTGCAATAAGGTCAGTCTTCAGGTCCATGTATAAATCAGCTAAATTGCTGTTGTCACCTTAGTCCTGAATATGAATTTGTCTGTGCAGTGTGAAGATGTACTGTGTACAGTAACATAACATCTCAAGCCAGTGACCGTCTTAGGACTTAAATACTTTAAAATGCTTCACAAGGTGAGGCACTCAGCATTAAACACATACCTATCCAAAACTGACTATTGAATCAGTTTTCCTTAATTTTCACAGTGCTAAATGCCATTATTCAGCTGTGCAACCAAGCGAGTCTGAGCTGCATTCGTTGAAATCATCTCCTCGTCCCCACATTGAGGCTGCAGAGTGGAGGCAGCCTTCTGCTCCCCAAACAATTACACGCTAATCTGCAATGTGAAATGAGTATTAGGCTTTTAATCTCATAGGAAGAGAGTCCCCTACTTCACCCCAAAGTAGAGGAAGTTATATTATCTTGCAGAGTTTTTGACCTTCTGTATCTGTTCCTCCGCCACCATACACCTCTCCCATCAGGATCGACAGCAAGCAGTGCCTCCTTCCAGCCACCTTTCTCTAGATTAGCCCCCTGACACCCCAGGCCCAGCTATTTAATTGCTTGTCGGATTGAATATTCTCCAGTCTCCCCTTCACCTAGCTTGCAGATATTGCTTCCCATTAATATGTCCTGTACCACACCATGGTTCAATTCCTTTCAGGGTGGAAGACAAGTTCATAACATTATGCTCATCTTTCCACTGAAAACCTGTCTATTCACCAGCCTAAATGTATCTAACTTCATCAGCCAATCTATTCCCTTACTATTTTTCCATGTTCTTCCTAAATCAGGCAATTCTGTCATTGCCTTTAAGTGACTGAGGTGATGGATGATGTGCAGCATGGCTGTCACATTGATAATTACACATATATTGATGGATAGAACTGAGATAGTTTCTTGCCAATGTTGTTCTTACTTTCACCTTAACTTACTCACTGTGTTTGAGTTTGAAAAAGAGGATACGTAGCTAGTATTGAGGAGGTTGTTTAATAGGCTAACTTGCATACATTTTTCTCCTTCCTCTTGTAAGACCTTAAAAGAAACTTTATTTATGTTTGATGCCCATGTTGAAAGGCACAACTGCCAAGAGTAGCTGCACATTATAATTCCTTTCTTTTATTGTTCTTTTATCACTGTTATACAATCTCCAGCACCATGGACAGTGACATTAGTGCCCAAGCATTGTGACTTACATGGCTCGAAGATCTGTTTTGAGATCTATGAAAAAAGTAATGTGATCATAGAATATAAAACATCCTGAGAAACTTACAGTAGCTATCCATAGCTATTACAGTTGCTGGACTACATTTATTTATTAGCCTTAGCTCTCTGTTGTATGGAGAAAAACATTCTCCTCTATCTTATTTATTAACTATCCTCAGCTATTTTAAAAGTGCCTCTATGTTAGAAACAGATGTGCTGCTGGAAGGGTGCTCGATTAGCCTGATAATGTCCTGGCAGCATGAGGTAGACATTATTTAAGGTGCAAAGCCATAGTAGTGCCCATTGCCTGTATGGATTGCTCTGAGGTGCATTTCAGCTATAGATATTGTCTGCATTCTTGTTTATCTTAATATAGAGGCCTAGGGTCTTTTTTTGTCAAACAGTACCAGGAATAACGGTAGTGCATGCAACTGTACTGTGTCACCAATCATCCAACTTGGCTTAAGGCAGGTTTATATTTTATAGTCTGGCCCTTAAAAGCATAGTTTCTTATTGTTTGAGTTGAAGTTTATTCAAGTGTGTCATACACTGCATCAGATGAGATTAGACAGATGCATTAGAATTTGAAGAATATGGGATTAGGAACTCTGCACTGCCTGAAACTGAGTCTAGTATAAAAATGGCACATTTCAGACTCTTGCAGCAATCTGTCCATCTCCAAATCAGAGTGAAAGCAGATATAAAATCTAGCCGTACCTTTAGAACTAACTGTCCTTCCTTTTCAGTCCTGTTGTATCCTGTGCTTTTCTAGTTCACAGCTGCTGCTGATTCTTGGATCACAGTACAAACCAGCTCTTCTGCTCTTATCCAGAAAATTTCTCACTCCACTTTTTCTCTTTTTCTTCTGTTTTCTGTCATTACTTCCCTTTCCTTTCTCACTTCCTTCCTTTTCCTTCTTGTTTCTATCCTCTCCTTCCCTCTTTCTCTCCTCTGGTGATACTTGCAGTAGAGATTAAAGTGATCAAGGACCTACCATGGCCTCCTCCTGTCGGCCAGCTCAACACCAGCCCTCCCCCAGTGGAGGAGCTAGAGTCTCCTTCCCAGACAGCTCAGCCCTCGCCAGGACAGACAAGCTGTGACCAGCACCACCATGGTGGGTGTTGGTGTTCACATTGTCCAACATTTTTTTCATCAGTTACCTGGTCACCCCATCCCTCTCCCCATTCACTGTTAGTCTGTGTTTCTGTCTGCCCATCCATCCATCCAACCATCCATCCAGCCATCTTTCTGTGTATCTGTCTGTCTGATTTCTTTAAGGAAAGCTAGACATATTGCATAGTTTTACAGCTCCTTTTTTTGGTTCTTCTAAATATTGTGAAGGGAATTAGACATTAAAAAAACATTACTAGCCAAGCATGTGTAACTAGAAAAACAGAGGTTCAATCAGAGACAGCAATGTCTGATTATGTTTGTCCTAAATTTTCCGGTCAGTGATGAATTGCTGAAATAGTAACCATATGTAAGAATCACTGAAAAATATGACTTTAGCTTGGTAATGACTGCTCTTTTCCATCTGGATTACATGTGGCAGAAAATCACCAACTCTTTTGCAGGTTTTAGGCTGAAGCCTCATTAGTTTTAATTGTGCTGAACTGCCTTCTGCATGCGTAATTGCTGTACGCTGTGACCCCCATTTCCTCTTGTCAACATACTCATAACCATCCCAGATGTCCCTCTGGCCTGCTGTTCTCTACAAGTGGCTTACATGAATTAGGAAATCAAGCTCATTGAAGGCGATTTCAGTTCTTGACTTATTGCCATGTTTACCTTTTTCATTGGTTGCCGTGGACAAGTAATTGACCTATTTTCAACCAAGAGAGCCATTAGTTTATTTCTGAAGCTCTCTCACACACTTGCACTCTGTCTGCTGTCATTATCCAGAGAAAAGAAGGACATGTAGCAGAACTAATTCCAGGAATGGGATTTCCCCTGGCAGAGTGGAAGGACTTAGAGTGAGGCCATGTAAGAGGACACCAATGTGTGTTGTAGGCGAGGACAGGGCAAGGAGTTGATTTATATCCATAAATCCATGGGAAAGGTTCTGGTTCCTTCTGTGATGTGAGTGGATTTAAGATTGGTGTCTAGCTGTAAAATGATCCTCTCTCTGTCTCAGCTAGTAAGGCCCTACTCTGCATCTGTAGGGGTCAAAGGTCCATGTGGCAGACACAGGGAGGGGGTTTGATGGCCTTCATGACCCTTGTGAATACAGTTACAATGCACTCTCTTCATCTTCTCCTCAGCATACAGGCGGACCCTTAGTCACATATCAAGAAAATAGTCATCCGTTTTATGCTTACATACTTCAGACAGACTCAGCCCAACTAAACATCTACAAAGGATTTACAACAGGTAATTTTGTTTGTCCTAATATGCTGTATATTAAAAAACATATCCATTATAGTTCAGGTGAAACAGTTCAACCAGATTGGTAGAACAGATATTACATCAACATATTAATGAGGGCACTTTTATCTTAATATAATCAGAATCAGAATACTTTATTAATCCTGGGGGAAACTCTGCCATTGTTTTCTGACATGAATTAATTACCCGTACTTCGAACCAAACAAAGTAATTAAAAGATATCCAGATTTAGCTGACACTTGGTAGGGTCGCTCCTTTGTCCTGGAAAACCCCATTAGTTTCGTTTTGAAATTTATATAAAAGAAGAGAGTGTATTCCAAGATGATGGAATCATCAGAGCTTAAGCTTATAGCTCCAGCATTAGCAGTGGGACACAAAAATATAGTATTATAAAAGCCATCGTAAAAATCATTATTTCAGTTCGCAGTGTCTGTAATTAATATCACTCTAAAAGCTGAGCACTATTTTTAATGTGTAGTGCAGCCTAATGAGATGGAGACCTGTTAATCATTTCAGACTTCCTGACTGGAAAACTTAATTTTTACCTCACAATACAGCAGTTGATGAAACACTTTGCCCCTCTGACTAGTCATCCTTTCTGATAGGAGTATCATTAGTAAATGAGAATTAATTAGCCAGCTTAATTAGAGAAATTTGCGCTGGAGTATGTGCAGAGAGGAAAAGGAGACGGAGGTAGTTGACAAGTAGCTCTGAGTCTACAATGATGGATGTCACTGCATTTTTTGGTGTATTTGTGCATTGTATCCTTATTTAAGGGTTTTTTATTGGTGTGTGTGTGTGTGTGTGTGTGTGTGTGTGTGTGTGTGTGTGTGTGTGCGTGTGTGTGTGTGTGTGTGTGTGTGTGTGTGTGTGAG
>VUQH01056109.1:0-10953 GCA_015106775.1 Etroplus canarensis | reverse complement strand
CGCACTTTAGTCGGGGTTTTTGTGTTTGTTTTTGACTTTTGTTTATTCCATTTTTGCCCCATGCCCTGCATGTTTCCTCTGTTAGTGGTCTTCGTCTCTGTCTGCGTCTAGTTTTGTCTTACTGTGATAATCTGTCGTGTTCCCTGTTTTGTTCCCCCCTGTCTTCTTGTCGTTCACCCATTGGTTGTCCCGGTTGTGTTCTCCCCGCTCTGATTATCCCAGCCGTGCCCTGTCCACTTGTCGTGTGCTCATTGGTTTGTCTTTGTCTATTTTAGTCCCATCCTCTGTGCTGTTCGTGGTCTCATCATTCTGGTTGTGTCTCCCTGTCATTCCCGTTCATGTTTCCAGGTTGTCAGGTTTTCACCCTGTCTGCATCATGTTTGGATTTTGGTTCATGGACTCAGCATCACATTTTGGATTTATGTTCATGGACCTTTGTTTGTTAATATTATTTGGAAAATAAAAGTCTCTTTTCACGTCACGTCGGCTCAGCAGTCCTGCATTTGGGTCCACACCACACCCGTGGCATGCATCACCTTAACATTGCCTACACCATGCTTGACAGATCATGAGCTGTTCCTTTCCTTCTCCACACTTTTCTTTCCCCATCCTACTGGTACAAGTTCCTCTTTGTTTCATCTGTCCAAAGAATTTTCTTCCAGAACTGGGCAGGCTCCTTTAGATGTTTTCTGGCAAAATCTAATCTGGCCTACCTGTTCCTGTGTAAAAAAGAGTGGTTTGCTGTAAACCCTGTGTATTAACATTCATGAAGGTGTTTGCTTGATTGTAGACTTTGACAATGATACACCTACCTCCTTGAGAGTGTTCTTGACTTGTGAGATGTTTTGAAGATTTTTTTTTTAACCAAGTAAAGAATTCTGTGATCATCCCCTTTAGTTGCCCTCTGTTGATATCTAGGCTTTTTGGTGTTGCTGAGCTGGCCAGTGCATTCCTTGTTTTTAAAAATATTCCAGACAGTTGTTTTGGCCACTCCTGAAGTTTTTGCTCACTATCTGATAGCTTTATTTTGGTTTTTCCTTCACTTGTAACAACATCTCTTTGGACCTGACATTGAGAGTTTCAGTGAATGGCTGTAATTCATTAACGGTTAAGGCAATACTTTTGTCAGACCCCTTGAATTAAAGCTGGAAAATTTTACTTTGCTCACATTAGACTGTTTTTTGATGGCATACATAGGCAAAATTTAAAAAAAAAAGCTAAACTAAAAACAAAGAAAAAAGTGAGATTGTCCCAAAACTTATGGACCTACCTGTACACAAGGAAGATCCCGATATTAATCAGGTGCCATTCCAAAAATGCATCTGCTTTTGTTTTAAATAATTTATGTTATGCCATATTTCATTATTAGTTTATTTGTTTGGATAGATTTTATTTTGCAGTGATGGTAGAAGTACCCCTGTCCCTTTTTTATAGGTATATGTACCAATATATACATAAAAAATGTCCAGGACAAGTAGAGTATGCATAGGAGTTTGACATGACTTAGATACAGTACAGTAAAAGTACAGGATATTAGTAAAATGTACTTAAAGTAGGCTATTAAAGCTCTCGGAAAATATCCCACGACTAAAATATTTTTTAGCAGCTAGTGTTTAGTCTTGTGGTTTCCAACTCATGCTTTATGTAAACAAAGTGAAGGGTTTGCCTGATAATCACAGAATGAATCAGTTTTTTTGTTTTGTGGATAATTTAACATCTGTGGGCTTTTAACATTAACTAGAGTTCTAAAGTTTAAAATCTCTCTCACCCGGAACTGCTATAAACTCATAGACATCAAAAACACAAGGGTTCCTAGCATAATAGTAATATTTAGAAGCACTGCAATAGTGTAAGGTATATTTTAATCTTTCTTTGTTGTATTGATCAGGGTTAGGATGAAGAAATTAAGACAGCATGAAGTTCTTATCACCTTTGTCCACCACATAAGTTTAAAGTTTTTTCTTGAGGATTTCACCAATATGGCCTCATATCCTGTCTGTGTCTTGTCTTGTCCCCAAGTAAAAACTTTTGTCTTGACAGTGACTTGTTTCAGTTCACTGCATTTGGCTTTTTACACTGAAAATGACTACTAACTCTTGCAGACCAGCGGATGCAGACAGGAAAGTCGAGGAAAGAGAGTGAGAGTATGACAGAGATTAAAGCCTTCTGGAAAAATGAGGGAACATTGAGGCGTCTGCATGCTGTGTTGACTTAGATTCTAAAATAGAGGGGCTGTCTAGAAATAGGTTATGGAGTTGTGATTGTGATGAGACACATCTGGATACCTGTTCTGCGGCCAGTGTATACATACCACAGGAATGTAGGAGTTTTATGACCTGTGGCATTTCTGTGACAGACAAGATTTACAACATGTACTACTCACCTTAGTGAAACATAAGTCGATGGGAGGTGATAAGGCAGTAACGGAATTTCACAGGTCAAATTGTTATTGAAATGGAAAAAAGGCTTCAGGGCTGTGAAACAGGATTAAGGTAGGACATGAGTCTCTGGTCTCATGGAAAGGAATTTTGGAGATATCATAGGTAGGTGTGACTGGACACATCTCACTGGTGGGTGTGCCTGTGAGCTCATAGCGTGGGACAAGACTGTGCCAAAGTTCTGATGAATACCTACTAAACTGAGCCAAAACGGAAACAGCCCATAGATAGCAGCTGTTTTGACTGAGTTTATCCCCTAGTCAGTTTCATTCAACCTGGGGGAGCTCAGATAAAATGTCAGTGGGGGGAGTTATTTTGTGTTTAATTGATGATTTTATCTGCTCTTTTCTGCATGGATAAAACTCATATTGATAAGTCTGCCTCTACCTTACTAGATTTTTTCTCTTTCATTTTGCACCCTGGAATAACTTCACAAAGGATTCAAATGACAAGATCACAGTAGCTTTTATATTTAATGCTTAAACACCAGGACGAGTTTGTCCAGAGGTCAGTGTTTATTTAAACACTGAGAAATCCACTTAATGCAATCCAGGTTTGTTTGTAATACAGTTAGTATGAGTTACCCTGGCTGCGCTGTGAAAAGGTTTCATAGAGTGTTAATTTCACAGTATATTTTCCAAAATGTGAAATTATTCCTCTAGACATCATCTCTTTGTACTATCTCTAAAATGCTCTCGTTGACACATATCATTCTGGTGTCAGAGCTTGATGAAAGTTATAGCAGTAAGTGATCAAATCTATTTATCCTGACATGCAAGAGGTAATGATCAAGCACCATTTCTACAATGCCCATGAATCGAAATTAAACCCCAAAAGACACACGAGGAAGAACTGATATAACAGAAAAAAAATTACTCTGTAGTTACCGTAGGTTTAAAACTGGCAACAGGCAGTCCAAAAGTCAAACAAATCCAATGTAATGACGCAGACACGCAGGATACAAAGGAAGGAAGAACGCTATGGCAACACAGTCAATCCTGTGAAACAACAGTGAGGGCTGCACTTTATAAACAGAATGGACAGGTAATGACTAATAATCTCAACGTGCAGGCAGGTAGCATTAAAAGTGATCACTGCAAAGTACTTAGCAGGGTGACATAAAGGAAAAATACAGTGTTGTAAGATAAGATATGCTTTCTTTTCCCCCAAAAGTTAGGAAATTACTATGTTACAGCATCCAAGACACTAAACACAACCCTAAAAAAATAATAGCTTACATAAAGTAGAACAGCTCAGTAAAATAAATATAATATGACAAAACAAAATAGCTAATAGGGTAAAAATTACACAAAAGAGGGAGCACAATGGAATGAAAATGTGTCATCAGTCTATTTTACATCACAATGAGTTTAAGCTGGCTAAAGCAGCTATATGAAGGAGGTTTGGGAGGCGTTACTGCAGCAGCAACAAATCCACCAAAATGTGTGGTTTAGTTTTGGGTTATGTCTGTAAGACTGTTATTACAGTGTCTTCATGCCATCTGTTGATATTAGCACTGGTTTAGACCATTTTTGCATTCATCACATTGAGGACTGAGTAAATGCTTGAGGAATAAAGTAAATCTAAAGTTCTTTGGAGGATTGAGTCACAATGTTGCAGTGGTTAGCAGTCACAGCTCAACAGTTAGAAGGTTCTGGGTTCAAACCTGCCCGAGGCCTTTCTTTGTTGCATAATCTTCCTTTTTTTTGCAGGTGTCTGGTTTATCATTGCAATCAAAAGATATGCATTATATGGACAAAAGCATTGGGAAACTGTTTTTAATCATTGAATTTAGATGTTTTTTCAGTCCCATTGCCACATTGACACTTAATGGCATGGGTTTCCATGGCTGAACAGCTGCATGCAAGCCTTCTATCACTAAGCAGAATACCAAGCTCCAGATGACATGGGGTAAAGCTTACTGCCACTGGACTTTGGAGCTGTGGAAACCTGTTCTCTAGAGTGACAAATCATGCTTCTCCATCTGAAAGTATAATGGGTTTGGTAAATTGCCAGGAGAACCTCACCTGCCTGACTGACTGCATTAAGCCAATTATAAGGTTTGGTGGAGGAGGGATAATGCTATGGGGTTGTTTTTCTGCAGCTGGCCCAAGTTCTTTAGTTCCAGTAAAGGGAAATCTTAATGATTTAGCTTACCAAGACATTTTGGACAAGTCTATGCTTCCAACTTTTTGGAAACAGTTTGTGGGAAGCCCTTTTCTGTTCCATTATGATTGCACCCCAGTGCACAAAGCAAAGTCCACAAAGACATGTTTGGATGAGTTTGATGTGGAAGAACTTAACTGGCCCGCACAAAGCCCAGACCTCAACCTGAAGGAAAACCTTTGGGATGAACTAAAACAGATATTGTGAATCTGGCCCTTTCGCCCAACATCAGTGTCTGACCTCACAAATGCTCTTCTGGGTGAATGGGCAAACATTCCCACAGACACACTCCAAAATCTTGTAGAAAGCCTTCCCTGAATTTAGAATAGGATGCCATAAAAGCTACTTTGTTCATGTAGCGTACACGTAAGGTTTATCAGTGATTCTAAAATTGACTGTGGTTGTGTGATTTTGCCTCCCACTCCATATCAGCTGGAATAGGGTTGAATAGTGGTTAAGAAAATGAATGGATGGCTGGACAATATATATCATTATTGAGCATGTTACAATTGCAATGTGCATTCTAATAGAGACAAGTGCAAATCCTATTTTTAGAAATAATTATTCTAAAAGAATAAAAACTGAAAGTTGAGAGTTTTACTTCAAATTTTAATGCTTTCTAACTGCTGAATGTTTAATCTGAGCTATTTTGTGGCTGAATAAAAACTCGTCTCCATTGTTCTTTCACTCCAAACTGAACAAGCTGCTGTGGGGTTTTTCCATCCACTATGTGTCTATGACAGTGTGGCAACAACATGCTCAACATCTGATGATGGGCAGTTTATAGGAGTGGTATTAGGCAACGTATGACGCAGCAAATCACTAGTATTGTACTGAGGGGTTGAGACTTTCACTTGAAACGTCAAATGACTAATTCATCAAGTGTCAAATACCAGCTAATCCTGGACAGAGTCCATTGTAATGTTCCCTGAAGCTATAGGGTTTTAACGTGGAATAAGATGTGTTCTTTAAAACAAGAATGTTTGTGAAAGACTGGCGTGCATTAACAACTTTTTATTTGGCAAGCAAGCCTTTCTTGAATGTGCCATTCTTCATGGTACCTGTCACAAAACATGCCCAGGGGTGCAAGTTATTTTTTAAAATCCTTTCTTAGGAAGAAAAGGCTGGAGAATTAAAATGGAAAGATTGAGTAAGACAGTGATATAGCAACTACAAAGAAAATGCGGTTAGTAGTAAAAATTATAGTTAATGATTAAGCGCTGGAAATTGTCCTTAAATCTTGTCTGGTCAGGTGTGTATTAATTTTCCCTACGTATACTTTGGTAACACTAAAAAAAATAAGCTTATCTAACAGAGTGGCTGAAAGCTCTTCCAAAGAAATCTGGGAATCAAAGATATCATTTATGAAAAGAACTCAATGCATGTTGCCAACCTAAACTATCTTTTTAATTCTTTCAGCTGTTTTGTCTTTGGCACAAGACAGAAGACTAAAATGACTTGGACCTGCTGGCTGTTGTAAATCATTGATCATAATCCGTGCTTGGCCTCGGAGGGATAAAAGAGGGAAATATGGATATTACCGGTGGCTTTGGAGCTTGGTAAAAATTATGTTCTGTCACACAGAATTCTAAGAACCTGCTCGGTCTATGGTCTAAACAATATATGTTTAATCATCTTCCAATATTATGCACTAATTATAACATACCATGGATCAATAGTTTTGATATACGTACAGTAGATGTGTAGCTGTATGTATATGCGTAGATGGTTTCAGTTTTTAAAGAACCACTGAGGGATTAGATATCCTTGTGGTGGCCTTAAGCTAGCTCATCCTTGGATGTATGCATGGAAGAAAATGATTAATTGATTGCAGTGAGTCTGCTTGATTCCGGCAAGTGATGTCAGAGTCTGATGATGTTGGACAGGCACTCTGCAAACTTGTCTTCTCTTAATGTTTACGGATGGACATCAAGTCAGCCATGGTGCTCTCTGCATGTGAGCTGTATAAGCATAAAGCCTTTCAAATTCAGTGAGTGATGGTAGTAAATGTTTGCTGCTGTGCTGTGACTTTTCTGTGGCTGCCTTTGACTAATGAGCTGACAGATCATCAGCCACTCAGCTGTAAGAACTGTATCCAGGAATGTTAAAGGTGTTTTGGAAGAAGAACAAGAGAATGTTTGGCTTGTGAAAAAACTTGAGGCCTGTCAAGCTGGAGTTCCTGGTGGCCACACAAGCGGATAGTTACTTTTTGAAGATGGTTTGACCAGAATGCATGTCTTAATAAAAAGTCCACCTTAAGGACTACGCAAAGCGCGTGCTCTTTGGATGATTTTACACAGCTAATATTAGACCTTTAAAAAAAAATGGAAGAATATGCCAAAGAAAGAGAAATTACATCAGTTGTATTGGCAGAGATTATTTTGTGTTCTAGGAAACAGGTGACGATACAATCAACAGTATTATACACGCCACCGTGGTCGCCATTGTCCGTTTACATTCTTGACACAGAATCACTCCTTGCTGCTGCCATGCACATAACAAAAGACAGCAAGTATAATTGACTGAGGAGCAATCAAGTGCAACCTGGAAAAAAGTCAAGACAGAATGTGCCAACACAGCAGCTGCAGCCAAGAGCAAGGCCTCACCTCCATTAGGATCAGGCCATGTTTTTATTGTTGGTGCCTTTTGGAGCAGTTTAATGGAATTATCTGACAAATAGCGAGACCTACTGTGTGGTTCCATGAAGTTTGTTGCTTCAGTTTGGGCTGTATAGAAAAGTTGCATGTTGGTTTGTGAAGTTCTGTTTTTGAGGACTCAAGCTGAGCATTTTAGCTGTTGCCATCTTAGCTTTTTGAGGCCAGATGTCATAAATGTGTCAATCACAAGGTAGGCCTACCATAAAGCATACCCTGCTTTAAGGAAATTGAGGACATCAAAAAAATTTTCTGAGGCAATGCAGTCATGTGAAAAACTAAGTACATCCAATAATAAAAAAGCAGGTAGAACCACCTTAAGCAGCAATAACGTGTAGTGATTGATTTCTGTAAGACTTTATCAGTTTCTCACATCATTGCAGAGTAATTTTTGCCTATGTTCTTTACAGCATTGCTTCAGTTTATTTAAACTTGCAGGCATTCATTTATGCACAGCTTTCTTAAGGTCCTGCCATAGCATTTCAGTTGGGTTGAGGTCTGGCCTTTGACTGGGCCATTGCAACACCTTTATTCTTGTTGTATGACCAAGCTTTAGCTGTCGTAAAGATGACCTCACATTTGGCTCTAGAACACTTTGGTATGCAGTGTAATTTATGGTAAACTCAAAGACTGCAAGGTGCCCATGTTGTGTGGCAGCAAACAAGCCCAACTCATCAACCCTCCACCATATGCTGTGATTGGTTTTCCCCACATGTGCTCTGCATTATGGCCAAACATCTCCACTTTGGTTTTGTCTGCTCAAATGACAATTTTCCAGAAGTCTTGAGGTTCAGATACAACTTTGCAAACTTAAGTTGTGCTGCTTTTTAAAGAGAAGAGGCTTTCTCCTGCTAACTCTTGAGAATAGGCTATATTCGTTTAGTATTTTTCTAACTGAGCTGAGGCTTGTACTCAAGACCAGTAAATTTCCAAATGGTGATTTGATTAGCAGCACCTGGCTGCTACTTACTCTCTTGATTCCTATGGTAGAAGTAAGGGTGTATTTAATTTTTCACAGGACTGCACAGAGTCCTGTGAAAACTTCCTTTTCACGTGACTGTAGCTCAAGGGATGCTAGGGCCATTTTTGCAAGAAGTCACACCCATACTGGCCCTTAGAAATAATGTTTTCACTTTTTGGTGTCCCTCGTTTATGCAAAGGTTAACAATTAGGTCACTGTTAAACATGCATTAAACTATGCTGAAGCAAAAATAGATATATTCATTTGCAAGCAATCATGATACTCTCTCAAGCTGATTAATGTTTTTGTAGTCCTTATCATCACTAACTGAAAATAACACTGTAAATTATATTTGCTCCTTTTTGCCACCTTGGAAGTATGGAGAAATTCTGAATCTGTATGAACTTGTGTTGTAATTTTAATACCCAACTTTTTAGTGTTAGCAAAAAGAGAACGCCGTCACATTTTTCACAAAGAGCACCATTGGAGCCTGTTTCTCCAACTGTTCCTTGGTGCCAAATAGTAGGGTTTTTTGTTTTTTTAAGAGAAAATATCTCATTGTTTTGTTTTTTGTGCACTGGGTTATGGAGAACAAACTAAGAGTTAAAAGCAATCTTTTATCCACCCACATGCACAAACTTTCAGTTCAGTTTGCTTTTCTTGGCCCTCTCCAGCAAATTCAGGTAGAGTGTTTCAGCATGTCATCCCTGAAGGATATCAAATTTAGACTGTAACAACCTTCAGTCGAGGCAGGCAGGTGAGACAAAACCTCATTCATGCTTACATATACCTCCTCAGATACTGAACAGTCTTTGAAAGCTCAGTGCTCCACTGTCAGTGTGTCTCTCCCATGACATCACAGGTCTCTGATAATGCCCAAAGCCTAATTCTGTCAAAATAACCTAATGAAGTTGAATATAAACCCACAGGGAACATCCTCTGCTCAGAACTGCTGGTTTACCCTTCCAAGGCATTTTATTCGTCTCTTTACAAGAGCACTGGGCTAGCACAAACTGAAGTGAATGACCCTTGGCCTGTTTACTCCTTACATTTGATTAAAGATGTTTGCCAGTTAAACACAATTTAGACAGGCATATTAAGTAATGCTGTGTGGATAAAGTCAAGGCTAATCTTTACTTTTGAATGTAGTGGATATCCTGGTGTTTCCAAAGACTAATGAATATTTTACCAGAAAAATCATATAGCTGTGTATACTCATCAGCAATTTCATTAATTAGACCTTGCTAGCACTGGGTTGGACCCCCTTTGACCTTCAGAACTGCCTTAATTCTTTTGGGTACAGATTCAACAAGGTGCTGGAAACATTTCTCAGAAATTTTGGTTGATATTGACGTGATAGCATTGCACAGTTGCTGCAGGTTCGTCAGGGGGGACATCCATGATGCAAATCACCCATTTTACCACATCCCAAAAGTGCTCTATTGAACTGAAATCTAGTAACTATGGAGGCCATTCGAGTTCAGTGAACTCATTGTCATTTTCAAGAAAGCTGTTTGAGATTATCTGAGCTTTGTGTTATCCTGCAGAAAGCAGCCATCAGAAGATGGTACACTGGTCAAAAAAAGGATGGACGTGGTCAGCAACAATACTCAGGTAGGCTGAAATGATGTTCATTTGGGACTAAGGGGCTAAAAGTGTGACAAGGAAATATTCCCCATGGCATTACTCCACCAGCAACCTGAACCGCTGATACAAGGAAGGATAGTGCCATATAGTTACACATTGCTTAAGCCAACTTCGGACCCCACCAGCTAAATGTCACAGCAGAAATCGAGGCTAATCTTCTATTGTCCAATTTTGGTGCATCCCTGTTAACCATTTGTTTGTGGACCATTGGTATCCTGTTCTTAGATGACAAGAGTATAGCACCGAGTGTAGCCTTCTGCTGCTGTGGGTCATCTGCTTCAAAGTTTAATGTGTTGTGTATTCAGAGATGCTCTTCTGCATACCTTGGTTGTAAAGAGTGCTTATTTGAGTTACTGTTGCCTTTATATCAGCTCAAAGCATCTGGCCATTCTCTTCTGACCTCTGCCATCAATGAGGCATTTACACCCAGAGAACTGCTGCTCGCTGGATATTTTCTCTTTTTCAGACCATTGTCTGTAAACTGTTGAGATAGTTGTGCAGGACCCCAGTAGATCAGCAGTTTCTTGAATAGACCACTCATCTGGCTCCAACAGCCAAAGTCACTTAAATCACCTTTCTTCCTCATTCTAAAAATCAGTTGAACTTAATAACTAATCTTGACCGTGTTTGCTTGCCTAAATGCCTGCGGGCGGTCTATCCTTCAAGCTCGGGTCCTCTACCAGAGGCCTGGGAACTTGAGGATCCTGTGCAGTATCTTAGCTGTTCCTAGGACTGTGCTCTTCAGGATAGAGATCTCGGATGTTGTACCTGGGATCTGCTGGAGCCACTCGCCTAGCTTGGGAGTCACTGCACCTGGTGCTCCGATTACCACTGGGACCACTGTTACCTTCACCCTCCACATCTTCTCGAGCTCTTCTCTGAGCCCTTGGTACTTCTCTAGCTTCTCGTGTTCCTTCTTCCTGATGTTGCTGTCAGTTGGTAATGTATGTAATATGTAATGTATGTATGTAATGTATGTATGTGATATATATATATATATACACACATCTCCCAGGCTAGACCCCCCATGCTAACCAAGCCTACCGTAGACATGAGTGAGAGAGATAAATATGTAGCCCTACCAGCT
>VUQH01056108.1:0-26091 GCA_015106775.1 Etroplus canarensis | reverse complement strand
ACATTGCCGAGGGCAAACAAAAAGACTTTGATAAACTCTGGGAACCATATATAAATATGATGACAAATGAAAGTGTTAGATTTTTATGAAATGATTTATGAACGCTGTAAAATGTAGCCCCCATTTTCTTTCTTCCTCCCCCTGCTTTTTTTTTTTAGTTGTTTTTTTATTTATTATTTTTATTTATTTAATTTATTTTTATTTATTTTTTTTTAAATTTTTTATGATGCAAGGGTATGCAGTCTTTGTGTGTAGTGGGTATATATATGTATGTGTATATGTTATGTCTTTGTGAAAAAATTTTGAAAAAGACAATAAACATATTGGCAAAAAAAAAAATACCACTGTTTACCTTCACAGTTCTGTCCGTGTGATAATAAATACATAAATTAAAGTTTAGGTTGTCAGAAGAAAAATCTCCAAGATATTAAAATCTTAAAAACACATTGCAACAGGGTATACAAATGAATGACTACTGTAGGGGAATGAGGTTCACAATATGTCAACAAGATAATTACAGCATTTGGAAAAGATTGAGCAAGTATGGTTTTGCAGGTGGAAATACAGCTCTAGGCAACACACATCACCATTTCGCAAATATATAGTGCCTAACAATTTATCACTCATCCCTTTTTTGACAGTAGATGTTATTATCATTTTATGGGTGTAACTGTTATGTATTATAATACAGTATGTTCATGGTCTGAATTTTAAAATATAGTAAAATCTTTAATCTTAAACTAAGTGTGCGTGAGTGTGCATGCGTGTGTGTGCACATGAGTACATGTGATCAGGTGCACAAGTGGGCTGGGATTAAATACTCTAGGTATTTCACCATTATAAACAGGATGTGGGCCTTAAATGTTACAAAACCATAGTCTAGTCTGCTAATGAAATTGTGTTCACACCCATTTTGGTTTGGTCTCTGGAGGCAGTCATGAGACTGACCACATGTGAAACACCTTTAAATTAAGAGATGAGCGTGGGCACACAGAGTCTGTTTAAAAGCCAATGACATTTCCAGAAAAGACCAGCTTGGAAGCTTGATCTTTTCATTATTTCGCTCCTCATATTCACACTCTAGTTAGTGTATTTTGGCAGCTCTATCAGTGGAACTGAATTACAGTTTGAAGTGCAAGATGAAATTTTTTCTTCTGATGATTTTATACTTGGTCAGTCCTTTTGTTGCAGTAAGTACAAAAATGTGTTTTTGCCAACTTTTATGACTTTTTTATTAAAAAGTGTACAGTTAATAATTAATGCAAACAGTTGTTGATTTATGTTTTTTTGTAGAACGGTCATCATTCACGGAGCAGTGACTCTGACAGTAGTGAGGTAAGAATGAATAATTCCATAATTATTTGTAAACAACACTGAATAATATAAAACTTGACACAGATTTTGAAATTATTTTTGATATTTCTGCAGAGTGGCCAGCGTTACCCATGGATTCGGCCTTCATTCAATCTTTGCACTCTGTTTCCTGTTTTGTGTGTGCAACCACCTGCTCCACCACCAGTATCAACCACAACAAGGTCCCCCCAAACAGTTGTTTCTACCACTGAGAACCCACGGGGAGACAATGGGTGAACTGTACACAAGGAAATGTATGATTTGCATTTTCAGTATTTTATTATTTTGAAGCCAGGACTGAACCAGATTTTATTGGCTTATGAAAACACTGATTTCTGTATTTTTTGTATATCTTCAGTATCTGAAGTCTTGCCACCTTGTCATGTATGTTTTGTTGATCATTTTAAGTGTCATGTTTTTGATGTGAAATGAAGCCTCAAATAATACAAAACCTTCAAAGTGGGGTTACATACTGCATTTTGCTTTGGAACATGTCAAATTTAGACAGGCATTTAGTCAGGGGATAATGATGAGTTTCGTTTGAGACTAGGCTTCCAGACTTCAGTGGGTGGGGTGCTGACAAAATGCCAGTGTAATATCCACTCAGTAGGCACACACACCACCAACCCTGGATCAACATAGCTTAAGAAAGGGATGAGTGCTGAGCTGGTAATACATGACTTTGTGCTTCATCAGTTAAATGCGTTGTACTATTTTTTTCTTTTCTTCACTCACACAGCCTCGTCACCAAAATTTTCACTGATTGCATTGCACTGTTTTCATTTGATTTGATAAATCACAAGAAGATTCCCATAAATATGCACCTTTTTCTTAAATGTAATCACTTACTTTATCTTTGATGTGATATGTGTGTTTGATGTTTTGCACAGAGGTTCAATATGCATGTAATGATCTTTCCAAGTTGTTCTGTGGATGGCAGCTTGACTTGCAAAATTTGTTAATTACATAAACCAGCTAAACAGGAGTTATTGTGCACTGATACTTTTAAGTATGCACTGAATGAAGTTTTTTTGTGTGTGATTGCTAAGTTGCATTTAATGCTTTTATGATTTTAAAAAATAAAATGTAATCTGAAAGAAGATCTTTGTAGTAAAAATATATGGTATGATGTATTTATGATAATTAAATAGACTGGTACTTATATAGTGCTTTTCTACTCTACCTGAGCACTCAAAGCACTTTTCAGTACACATCACATTCATACAGCACTTTACTCTATGCCTTTAAGTGTATTTAATTATTATGTACACTTTAGCACTCCTAATGGATGCATCAGGAGGATCTATGGATTCTGTGCCTTGCACAAGTATGCTTTGGCATGTAGACTGGAAAAGCCACGGACTGAACTACCAAACTTTTTTGTTGGAAGGCAACCCACTCTGACCCCTGAGCCACAGGGTTGTCATGTTGACATTTTTCTGTTTATTCATTTAATTATGGACACATTTGTAGTCAGGACAGCTAATAGGAGCAATACCTGGCATAATTATAGCAACAAGCTATAATATAATAAAAGAGCAAGCTATAATATAATAGAAATATAACTAACCATACATTGTATGTGGATTTTATATCCCATTCGAATGACAAATATAGTGGACTTGATATTAAAATGATCACTTTCAATAATATTGTCATTTCTCTTCTACAACCTGCTTACTGTTTTACCATATGGTGTTACTAAAAAACTGTAATGTCATCCCACAATAATTTCAACATTACTGCATCAAATGTGCAAAAACATTTCTATTTTCTATTTGAGGCAAGGCATTTTCACTCATAAAGCATGTTTCATGCACATAGGTGGATTCAAGTTGATCTACTGAGAAATTCAAACAATTCAAACACCACAATGAAAAGTCAAAACAACATGTTCTGTATAATATCTCTTTATATAATATTTTTTAAAGATGATTCAATTTTATCTTACATGTCAAATACATTTGGTGTTAAATTGCACAACAGACCCCAATTTCAGATGCATTGTAATTTTTAAATATGAGTAAGCATAAGGCCTTTGCTCTCATGTGTTAGATTGTGCATCAAATATTCAGATTAACTTAAATATGTTTCACTGAGTTTTTTGTGTCTAACTGTAATTTAAATGCTTGCCGCAGCTTCAGTGATGTTGTTTGTCTGCCATCCTAAGATCTTTTTGCACATCACACATTTTTGGTTTGACCATACTGCAATTACAACAGCGAGACACTGACACATCAGCCGCACCCGCAGATGTAGAGTAACAGGAAAAAAACAAGGCCTCGGCTCTTATGTGTTAGTTTATTAGTTTCAAGAGACATTACAGCATCATAATTGAAGGAAAACATGCAGTTTAGGGTACTCAGTAGACTTTCTTTGGTTTCCACCTCCCTGCTTCATTCAGCAGATGATTAGGTTAAATTTGTCTGTTTCACTCTAGCATGTGATTGGTTGTTTCAGTCTGTGAGCGATGCATAAGTGAAAGCTCCCCTCCATGCAGTTTCAAGGAATTTCCTCCTGAGTGCTACACAGAGATATTCCTTGAAAATCTTCATTGATTCTGTGTAAACCAATTCAATCAGATCATTTGAAAATGATCATCATGATCCTACTGTCTTGCTTTACAATAATCGTCTCCGCAGTACCGGTAAGTACGCCTATTGTTATTGTATTTGATATAATGATATTATTTTACATGTTTATTAGTTTTACATTTGTTTGTCTTTTTATGCTAAAATTTGAAATTCTGTAAAATATGCTGTGGCTCTATTAATTTGCTATCTTTCTTTTTTTAAGGTCAGTTCAAATGTCCGTGCTCCTTTGCTGTCACAAAGAGGAGACAATGCTACGCCACCTGCTCAGCCTGTTGAAGTCACAAACCAGAAACCTGAAGTGTATACGCCAGCCCCTCTAGCTCCCAGCGTTCAACCACAGGCAGGAGTTCTCCAGCAGCCTGATCCCCAGAGTAACCTCCAGGGCATTCCTGCCGTGCAGCAATATATTTGGTCTCCACAAGGGGGCAGTCCACTCATCATGCCTCTGCAGCCAAGCTTCTATGGATCTCTCCTTCCTAACCAGCTGACAATGCCACAGCAGCCTCTGGTAGGATATGAAAAGAGAAAAATGTAGAGCAAGTAGAATAATGTTTAAAAAGCACTCCCCTTTTTAAAATTTTAAACCAATTATAAATTCTAGAAAAAGCTAAAAAAAAATCGTGTTATTGCTTTTCTCAGATTTTTCCACCTTATGGATACTTCCCCCTGTTGTCCTCACCCTATAGGAATCAGCTGGTAAGCAAAAAGTCATAGTCTCTGTGCCTGGAGACAGCTCACATGTAAAAAGCATGCATGTTTATACTCCATGTATGTACTGTGATATTTTCCAACCACAACCCAAATCAGCTTGAAAGGCTTTCAAGGCCTTCAGGCTATTTTTTCAGAGTACAGAGCAAAGTTTTTTCATGTGCTGTATAGGAAACATGAGACACTCTAAAACTCTTTTATATGCAACATTGGCATTTTTGCTCCAATTTGATATTTGATTAATGATCCAGAAACAGTTTATGCCACAAGTGCTTTTGTACTGTAATAGTCATACTTCATTTTCAACTGAATGATACTTGGACTAGGGAGTTACTGTTACAGTTTTGACTTGTGTCAACACATAACTTGTTGACATATGGTTTTCTCCCTCAGCTCACCCCATATGGATACCCAATGATTTTTGAATCACCTCTCCCACAAATTCCAACTAATCAGCTTCCGAACAGTCCAGTGTTACCTGCAGAAAATGCTGCTGGGGCAACTGCTCCTTTAGTAGATGCAACTCAGACAATACAGCAGCAGCAGCAGCAGCAGCAGCAGCAGCAGCAACAGGTATCTCTGCATTTAATGTAATAAAAAATTACATATTCTATTGCAGAATATGGCAAAATATGAGAAAAAAGGTTCATTACAATTAGACTGTCTTATCTAATTTTCATCCACAGAATCCACAGATTGTATACATGCTGCAGCAACCCATGGTGAATACACAATACTCTTTGCAAATTTGGATATTATCATGATTGATGTAATTTGCAATTTCACAATTTTCTTTCTGAGAATATTAAACTTGACGTTTGCTGTCATTCATTACTAGAACTCTCCTCTTGGCAGTCTTAGCTCAGAGGAACTTCAGGTAACACAGCCAAGATTTTTATCTTCTCTCAGCTTGTCCAAACAATCTGTTTAGTGAACTCAATGATCCTGCTTTACCCCCTCCCTCACTTCTTACAGTATCTTTTCCTTTTTTCAGATGGCAGCTGAAATGGGCCAGTTGGGAGTGTATATGCCTAGTGTGTTCACAAACAATCCTGCAGGAGCTGTTCAGCCTGAGAGCCAGGCTGCTGGTCTTACAAACCCAGAACAGCAAGGTGTTCAGCCAGCTGTGGAGACCTCAGCTGCTGGAGCCCAACAAATACAGGGGCGACCTTGCTCTGGCTCAAGGCTAAATACTAACAGTGTCCCTGCAGGTTTGAAGGGAGCAGTACCAGAGGCTGTAACTGTCCAGACACCTGCTCAACCAGTACATCAGCCCACACAGGGAAACCTTGTCTGAGACTGTAGAAATAACCGATAACATATGAAGAAAAAACTAAATGCATTATTGATGGGTACATTAGACTAACGTTTGTTCACTGGAGCTTCTGAAGGGGATAACTAACCATGGATATTTCATTTATTATCATTATAGTTTTTTAAAGAAATAAAATTGAATAAAAAAATAAACTAATAAAGATCTATATCAAATGTAACACTGTAATTCATAACATTGAAATAAATACATTTTTAAAATAAACCTTTATCATATTTTTCATCTCTTGAGAGCACTGCAAACCAGCTGTGAACAATTCATTGATATGTTCACAGCATTTAGGTTGGATTTGGCAAATTACTGTAGCCAGCAAATATGGAGTAACAGCAGTTTATGGGTGGCTGTGGCTCAGGAGGTACAGCAGGTCACGTACTAATCAGAAGGTTGGTGGCTTGAACCTTGGCTCCTCCACTCAACATGCCATTGCGGCCCTGGGCATGGAACTTGACCCCAAATTGTTACGTGTGTGTGTGGGTGAATGAAGCTTATAATTTAAAAAACCAAAAAAACACTGTGTGTGCTCATTTAGAGCAAAAAAAGTCTTATATACTGTAGGTACCAGTCCATTTAGTTTTCACTTGAAGTTGCATTTAAGCCCACTATTCACTCTTCTATCTCTGTTTTTAGTCTCTACTGACTCCTGAAGAACGTGCCCCTTTGGCTTCTAAGTGCTCTGCTATGTTCCCTAGCTAGGTGCTATCTGTGGTGAGTGGCAGGCATGCCCAGAGTAGGTTTTTAGATCTTTTGTTGCTGAAAAGTCCTGTTTGGTGTTTATCAAAATGACACACTAACAGTGAGCCAAAAACACCAAAAACAGTCGAGGGAATACGTGATATTTGTTCAAGAAATAGCAAAATGTCTCAATTTCAACATTTAATATGTTTTCTGTGTTCTTTTGTGAAATAAATATTGGTTTATGACAATTGCAAATCATTGCGTTGTGTTTTTGTTTATATTTTACACAGCGTCCGAACCTTTTTGAAATTGGAATTGGAATTTATATTCTTCTTGTGAATCTGAAGTGACTCCACTTGTATAAAAATTACAGTTTAAACACCGAATGGTATTTAATAACAAGTTTCTGCATAGTAGTCCCATAATCTAAGCAGAGTGTAGGTATGCAGTGGTGGTCTAATCATTATACTGAGACATACTTTCCCCGATCAATAGATTTTGAATCCAGCACACCTCTGTTGTGTCCCCACAGACTCGGGTACAATAAACAGTTAATGGTTTAGTGCAGTACACTAAAGCTGTAACAATTTTAAAATTCCATTAAAATATTAGGACATTGAGTGGTACCAATATAAATAGCCATTTAAATAAGAAGGCCTTAATAATCCTCATTATGCTGCATCTTCCAATCATCAACAGCTATAAAACAGTATATTGTTTATTGTCCATTATTACTTTAAATTCAGCTTAATTTCAGCACGTGATTGTATATAACCCTGCTGCCCTTTTTGAGTGCAAGATGTTGCAAGGGTTGCGCCTGACAAAACACATCACTGAGGAATGTGACTGATGTGCATTTCAAGCCAGAAACTGTATTGAAAGATTTCTCACAGATATAGCTGCCAATTTTGTAATCATAAAAATTTAAAAAAAGAAAACTTCTGGCTTGTCACCAACATCTGTCAAAAGTTTGTACATCCTTTTTTTTGTCAGCACATAAATAGGAGTAGATCGCTCCACTAATCCCATCCTTCTTCAACAATCCTGCAGTGCTTACGTTCCGGCAGAGGAGAAAGGTAATGTAGATCCTGCTAATATTATATGAAACTTTTAAAGACATCTTAAATTTAAATGCTTTCTAAAGTGATACAAACACTACCAAATGTAAAGACTCAATATTCTCTTTTTGACAGCTGAATTCAACATGAAATTCCTCCTGCTTGCTGCCTGCCTCCTTGGGATGGCTGTTTGTGCTCCTGTATGACACCCCCCCATATATTCATCCTTAATATTATTGAATCTAACATCAATTACCACTGTCTGTTCCACTCAGTATTTCAAGGATATTTTTTACTCCGACATGAATTAGTAAAGTAATGTTCATGAATACTGACCTGCTTTCTGCGAAATCTGCAATATTTCCTCTTCTTTACAGGTGGAGATATACGAGGAGTTTGACATCCATTATGCTCCAGCTCAGGTACAATAAGAAACAACTCACAACAGCTGGTGTATAGCATGACATACACACAGAAACCACAGGAAAGGATAGATTTGCAAATATAACGTAATAAGCTCGGCACTGTGGTCTGCTATTATCTGTTCACCACTGATGTCTCCATAGCTGAACTGTTTGAGGGATCTTTTTTCTTTGAATTTGTTGACTTTTCTCATAATCTATACTTTTCTCTAAACTTATATTAATATTGTCTTTCAGGCAGCCCAGTCTATCCCTGCTGGAGTCCCACTTGAACAGTTGGAAGTTGTAAGCTCAGTATGATTGTTTTACATCCTTTCAGAAGATATGTACCGTAAATCCAATAATTATTCCTTCATCTGTTGTTTTAATGTTTCCAGTTGCTGCCGGTTGATGCCCAGAGACGGCCCATTGGAGGACCTGTGAGTGACAAATTCTAGCTCGAGGCTGTCATTTGAAGACTTTAAGAGAGTTTAAGAGACCACATGTAAACAAAGAAGAGCAATATTAAACCAAAGGCACTGTAGTAATTAGTACATGTTTAAATGTATTTTCCTTCAAAGGTGCATGGCTTCATCAAGCAGGAGGTCAGAAACCCAAATGGCAGAGATAGCAAGGATGTGGTAGGTACCTGCACAATACATTTTTTTTCTGACAGAAGTTTTCATGAGATTTTATTGAACTAACATTATCTCTCTTTGCTTTAGTTCTATCCCTTTGGTTTCAACCTTCCTGCAGCTGCCCCAGTTGTTCCAGTTGTGCCTGCTGCTCCTGCTGCTCCTGCCGCTCCTGCTGCTCCTGCCGCTCCAGCTGCTCCTGCCGCTCCAGCTGCTCCTGCTGCACCTGCTCAAGTAAGAACGACTGTTTATCTGTATTGCATTTAAATATTTTAAACAAACTGTAAGCCTCAGTCACTATTAGATGTTAACCATATGCATGGTTTGGTACAATAAGAACTTAAAAGGACTGCATTTGGGAGGAAGCTGAAGCTGGATTGAATTTAAATTTGGGATGAGGGCAGCAGGTTCATTCCAATAAAAAGCATTGCGTCAGTCTTCCAACTATTTCTGCTGAGGTTTGGGAAAACACTGGCTCATAAACACACATGTGGGAGACTGTCTTCACTCTTATTTGGCTCACCTAAAGCCTCTGTCATTTCAGGTTGTCAGACCCACTGGCGATGATGATGAGGATGAGGATGACTAAAATATCTCAGTCAACAAGAATTAAGCACGTGTGCATACACACAGGTACAAATTCACATATACACATACTGCATTTGTAACAAACTAATTAATCAAAAAAATAAAAGATCATTTACAGTTTTACAGGTGAAATTTTTATTTTATTTTTTCTTTTCTCATTTTAGGTGACCAGATGTGTAAGATTATCTACCTATTGTGGTGAAAAATGAGAACCCAGCAATGCTATTTTCTATGGTGCTACACATTTAAGATAAAAAAGGTGCTTTATTTGGGAAGAAAGTAAAAGGTATTATGTGCTTCATAACAAGGAAAAAAAGGGTGCTGTGCAGTGCAATATGACACTGTCTGAATATGAGTAACTGCATGTTTTTTCCTCAATCAAATCTGCTTTTTCTGTTCTTCAGAATAAATGAGAAATCTCATTCATCAACTTTCTCGTTCATTCCTTCAGATAGATGTTTAGTCCATCAATAAATGTAGCATTTTATGAGTAATATATTAGTCTTTAACTCAACTTTTTTACTAATTGTCTACAAGACAGAAAAAACCATTTACCATTATAAATATTACAATATGTTGAAACCTTTGGGTTTGCATATCCTACTGTTATGTACATTTTCAGTTCAGTTTTTTGGTTACCTAGACAGACTTTTCTCTGTGTAATGGTCCTTTGTTGTTTTAATGATTTGGAAACATTGCAAATGTGTCTCAAGGAACTGGAAAACAACATATAGTATCACATTTTTTAAAAAGTGATATTAACATAAAGATGTAGTTTCAGATATTTATTCCATATACTGAAGATGTAGTGAGACACTAAATCTCTTGTGATGGCAAAATGAGGAGTAAGCAGAGTGAAGGTGTACTCTGCTGTAGACTGTGTAATCAAACAGACTGCTATTACACAGAAAGTGGATTTGACCACTGGTCATTTAGTAAAGCTGAAGACTAGACACCTAAACTACACCTAGTCATTGGATAACGTCACTCCTATCAAATATGATTGGCTCTTTGGTGAGCAAACAGCATATAAAAATCAAAGTAACTACGGAAGTTGCAACACAACTTGCTGGATCCACCTGCAACATACAAATTCATCTCCATTCTCTTTGGTGATTTTTGATTGCAAAAGGTAAGTTATGAAAAACTTTAACATTAGCTCATGAATGCTGAACTACTTAAAAAAAACTATCCAGTGTCACTTTGATAGGTTTTTACAACTTGTAATGATGTATTTCATGTCAGTAGGACAAAATGAAGCTAGCCATCCTGTGCCTTTGTTTGGCCAGCACAGCTTGTGCTGCACCAGTAAGTGTTAAAAAGTAGACAAATATCAGTTTCATGAAGCTGGAACCTTAATATCCCTAAAAAGTTTTGTTTTGTTTCATCTGACCACATTTTTAATTATTTAGTTTCAGTACTTGCCTCATTACACTGGTCCCAGACAACAGGTGCCACCTTCACAGGTAATAAGGCATACTGTGTACTGTTTAGTTTCTGCTATTCTCTTATACAGATGTAACTATATATGATACAGGTATAAACATTTTTAAACAGATATTCAAAATATTGTTGTATACTGACATTTTGAAAATTTTATATTCATTCAGGTGACTAATCCCTTCACAGCTGGTTTTCCACAAATCGGAATTCCTGGTGGTTACAGTGTGGAGCTGGTATGTGAGACTCTTTTTTCTTCCCATATACAGGTTTTCATATCAGTGCCACTATTTATGAAATGTGGCTATAATGGTCATTACGAATCATGCTTACACAACAACATTTGTGTTTTTTTAAGATTTACCCCCACAGATTCCCTGGTGGTGCCGGTGGATCAAACCCAGCACAGGTATGCAATAATCCATTTCAGAGAAGTTTCTCCAATTACAAAAGTATCACCTTACTGGTTTTACTATTTACTTATTTTACTTTTTCCTCCTTTCTCTCCACAGCCCTTTTCCTCTTTTGGTCTCATCAAGTACTCTATTCCTCAGCCACCAGGCAGACACAGTGTTGAAGTAGTAAGTGACAGTGATTCATTTATTTATTGTTCTCCTTTAACTGGTTACAGACACTGGGACTGAAAATGTTTTCTGCTTATTGAAGCATTTTGGGTAGACTAACTAACTGCTTAAGTAATATTTATTGACATTTTTGTGTTTTTTGTCTTTTACCATTGCAGTTCTACGCATATGACTTTGCCCAACAAAGGGTAAATATTTAGAACTTTGAGATATGTGTTCAAAATGTCCAAATATGAAAATGTGAATTGTATATTTATTTTAAGATATTATGCAACTAAAAAAGGATATATACAAATTTGTTACAGATAATCCCACACATCCCTCCTATGACCAATGGCCCCCTAGTGCCAGAAGTAAGATATAATTTATTTTAAATCTCCCTCCTGTAGTTTTTAAACATATTTACTAATTCACAGCTTTTATTTGTTCTTCATAGGTTCTTCCATTTGACTACCCTCCTCAAACTGTTCCCCAGCAAAATATCAATGTGAGAAAAAAAGCAAAAATTATATCTTATTGCAATTTGAGGATGTTTATGTTATTGATTTCAGCATTTCTGTCTCGTGAAGTTAGTATATTTATTTATTTTTTCCAGATCCCAGCATTTGGTGCCAATGCTATTCCATCACAGGATCCCCCAAAACTGCTCCCACAGGACCAGCCCACACAGACAAGCCAAGTAACCAAACAATAAATCATTTACTGTAACATAATGTTACACAAATATATGAAATGCAATCAGTTTGACAAGTGTGTGAATTTAAAAATACTGTTTTTCATGTTGTTTTATTTTTTATTTTTTTGTCTTTGTAGATGCCAGCAAAGGTGTAACTGTATGAGCAGCCAGACACTGGCAGCAGAACCAGTGAGTGACACTGAATCGTCACTGGATGCTGTTTGTCGAAGTGCTAACCCAAGTTAAAATGAAATGCAAAGATTATCATAAAATAACATGTTTTTTTTACTAAGAAATCATAAAATTAGTAAACTAAAGTATGACAAGGTAATCTGTATTAAAAGAAGCATATTTCTGAAGTACTGTTTGCTTCCCTTATCATCTTTACATATTAATAATAACCTATTGTAGAATTGCAAACTCATTGTTATGTGATGCCACACTCTGTGACCTGTAGTTACACTATAACATAATTACTTAAACCTAGCTTTTCTTTAATTGTCATTTTCTTGTAATAAATAAAGTCTACTTTTTGAAGCAAATTTGTGCTATTTTTGCTGCTTATTTAAATAGTTTAGTAGTATGATTTTTTAATTTATGGTGATGAAAAAATACCTGTAGTCCTCTGAAAATAGATTTATTTTTCACTTAGGGGTATCCCATGATTTAGCATTGCAGCATTTATTAAACTAGGTGATATTATTATTATTATTATTATTATGAAGAAGAAGAAGAAAAGAAGAAGAAGAAGAAGAAGAAGAAGAAGAAGAAGAAGAAGAAGAAGAAGAAGAAGAAAGTTATGGTGCTTTCCAAAAGGATCTTGCACTTGAACTTGATTTTTAAAGGCACTTTTCTGTCAAATATTTAAAATGTCACCTGTCATACGTCACAGTTTGCCTCAGTTTGGTTAAACTAGCAATTAGTTTTTTACAGTCATATATTTTCAATATGCTTATGTAAAGCACCAAAAGGAATGGTTTGGGTATTCACAGTGTCTTCATATTTTCATTTCTGTGCTCTCTGGCACTCAAACCAACAATAAATATTCATTTTAAAAAATCATGAAAAAATTGTTCAAATTCAACTTATAATATTAAAAGAGGTATTACCACTGAAACTATTTTATGAATGTATAAGGAATGCAAAAGAACTTCATAATGTCATATATTTGACCATGAATATCTGATTACCTCTCTGAACAAAAATAAAAATACATTTCTTTCAGATATATTCCTGAATAGAGCAAACCAAATTCCTCTTGTGAAATTTTAATGCTTGATTTCAGTTGATTGTATTCATGTTGTAAAATTAACTGAATTTTAAAAATTTAATTTACTCAACATCACATAAACAGACAAAAGACAAGCCTGTTAATCACTGAGGTATTATAGCGGAAGATACTCAAACATCATCAGAATAACAATAGGAAAAAGAATTGCCTCCAAAAGTTTTTGAACAGTATGGCCAATTCAGTTGTTTTTGTTGTGCACAGAAGACATTTGTGTGTGTGAGAATGAAAGATGAATAAGAGAAGAGAGATGAGAATTTCAGCTTCAGTTCCCTGGTATTTACATCTAGCTATGTTAAACAACACATTATTGGAGTTTTCTCTCTAATAATGTAGGGTCTTTACCTTACAGTGTAAAGTGCCTTGAGGTGACTTTTGTTGTGAACTGACGCTACATAAATTGATTTGAACTGAATAGAACAGAAAAGAACAGAACACATTCTGTATCAAACTACTTGGATTTTCAAGTGAGTCAAAACATTGGAACAGAATGCTTTCAGCTAATTTAAAGTAAAAAAGAAGAAAGAAAGAAAAACATGTAATATTTTGTTGCATATCTATTGCTTGCAGCAATTGCATCAAGCCTATGACCCACAGACTCCATCAGATTGCTTGGTTCTTTACTGACTCTGCCTTTCCATGCTTTTACCACAGTATCTTTTAGTGGCTGTCTATTTTCTCACTTCAGTCTTCTCTTCAGGAGGTGAAATACTTGTTCAGTTGGGATAAGCTCTGATGTTTGACTTGATCAGTCCAAAACCTTCCATTTTTCTTCCATTTCACTTTCCTCTTGATTGGAGGTGGAATTATGTTTTGGATCACTGTCTTACTGTATAATAAAGTTCCTCCCAATTCATTTACTACATAAACTAACAGAAAATATGTTCCTGCACACTTGCACGTGCATTCATTTTGTTACTATCATCATGACTTATATTATCAATTAAAATGACTGAGGCTGTTCCAGAAGCTCAAGTCACAGAAGCCAAATTCATGACACACCCTTCACATTGCTTCACAGATAAGCTTATATATTTGGGATCATGAGCAGATCCCTTGTTACTCCATTATTTTGGTATTTCCATCACTTTAACAGCTGGGGCCAACTTCAAGGTGTATAACCACATTTTTTTTTTTTTTTTTTTTGTGGCTGTCCTTCATTATCGAAGATGACTGTCTTGTGTTTGAGTTGAAGCCTATCTCAAACAGGCTCTCGTGTGGGCAGTCAGACCTGCTCGGGATCTACAGTAGCCCTGACAGTTGTCGCATTGGAAAATGCTTGAAGGAACTGCCGAGTGACGTCGGTCATGTGTACGCTGATAATCTTGCTGGCGTTACTCTTCTATGGTTGACGTGGCCTTCCTCAACAGTCCTTGCCATTTCACTTTCTGGAGTGCCTCATCCTCCCAGGTTTCATACGAGATGCCTGTTCTCTTCATATGCTGCTTTAAGACATCTTTGAGATGAAATTTTTGTCCTCCATGGCTCCTTTTTCCTTGGTGCAGTTCTGAGTAGAACACAGCTTTTTACAGCCTGCTGTTGGCCATTCAATGTACATCTCCTGCCCAATGAAGCTGTGTGGTTATTAGGGCTCCAACACTGACTGTGTGTGCAAGGCGCAGTACCTTAACATATGGGATATGGTCTTGCCACTTGATGTTGAGGATGGAGCGTGGGTGGTGAAGCTGGAGTCTTGTCAGAGCCTTGATGTGTCTGCGGTAAAGAGTGGTGCACTTGATGGAATAGAGCAGGCAAGGGAGGACTGAAGTTGAGTAGACCTTCACTTTGGTTTTGTGCTGATGTCGTGGCAACTCCAGAGTCTCCTTTGTAGCGCACCATAGGCCTTCGTGGTGGACTGGATCCTCCTTTCCACTTCCAGATCTGCAGACTTGGTGTTTGTGATGGTGCTGCCCAGGTACGTGAAAGACTCGGTTGTCTTCAGTGGTTCATCATTGACTGTAATCATTTCTGGCAGTTCGGTGGACATTGGAGGAGGCTGGTAGAGCAGCTCGATCTTGGATATGTTGATCTTTAAACCAAACATATCAGCTGCAGAGGAAAAATTGTCCACAGTCTGCTGCATATCAACGGCATTGTTGGCCACAAGGGTGGAATCATCAGCATAGAGCAGTTCTCTGATGCACATCTCCTGTGTTTTTGTGTGGGTAGGAAGCCATGCCAGGTTGAACAGTTTGCCGTCTGACCTTGTGCGGATGAACACAGCCTTGTTGAGCCCTTCGTTCATAGTATCCAGCACAGCCGTGAAGTAGAGGTGAAAAAGAGTTGGAGCCAGTACGCACCCTTGCTTCACACCATGGTTGACCACAAAGGCATCACTGAGTTCATTGCCGACTGAGACTTGTGCCTTCATTCCATAGTGGAACTGCTTGATGAAGTTAACAAGCTTGTCAGGACATCCAAAGGTTTCAAGGACATTCCAGAGGGTTATCCGGTTGACAGTGTCAAATGCCTTTGTGAAGTCAACAAAGACTACACATTCAATGGCTAGTGCTGCTCTGCCGCCTTCTCTTGGAACTGCCGCAGAGTGAAGATCATGTCGGAAGTGGAACTGCCAGCTCAGAATCCACACTGACATTCAGGGAGAACTTCTTCCGAAATGATTTTCAGTCTGTTCAAGACAATCTTGGCAAGGACTTTGCCAGCTATGGCCAGTAGTGATATTCCCCGATGGTGACGATTTGAGCATCTCGAAAGTCTTGGGGCCCAGTACCAGAGAGTACGCATCTGCTGAGCAGGTCTATTAGAGCTTCACACAACTTTTCGCCACCATTTTTCAGGATATCTAAGGAAATACCACCCAGACAGGAGCTTTGCCATTTGCTATTGACGTCAGAGCTTCCTTGAGTTCTACCATACTGATTTCCCCACACAGCTCATTCCTAGTGGGCTTCTTCAGCTGCTGACATGCATCTGGGTGTACAGCTCCTTCTTGGTTTATCAAGCTGTTGAAGTGCTCCTTCCAGCTGGTCTTGATTTCTTGAAGGTCTGTGAGCAGCTTTCTACCATCCACAGACTTCACTGGGGCGACAGCATTGCGGTCCATAGATGGCTTTCAGCCCGGCAAACAGTCCACGATAGTTATGGTTGTCAGCCATATGCTGCAGTTCCTCTGCTCTCCTCTGCCACCAGTCGTTCTTAAGAGTTCTTACTTCCCTCTGCATCTTGGCTTTGACTTCAGCAGTGCACTCTTGTTCCTCTCTGAGTTCTCCTGTAGATGCCTAAGGTGCTTGCTCCTCTTCTCTTCTAGGAGCCTCTCAGTTTCATTATCATGCTCCCAGAACCAATCAGGAGTCTTTCTGTGACAATTGCCTAGAGTTTCCTTGCTTGCAGAGTACACCACTTCCCTCAGGGCTTTCCAGTGCTGCTCTACCTCCTTCTTTCCAGCCGGCTGAACACTCTCCAATGCAGCTTCTATCGCTCTCATCGGTTCTCGACAGTGCTCGGTGTCTGTCAGCTTGCTAATGTCCAGTTTCTCAGGCTCGGCACTTGCAGGAGTTTTCCTGCGAGGCAGAATGATCTTCATTCTGAGTTGGCACCACACAAGGTAGTGATCAGTGGAACACTCTGGTCCACGCATTGTTTTTGTGCATAGTGCATCTGCCAAGTCTGACTTTCTTGTGATGGCGTAGTCAAGCAAGTGGTAGTGACCTGAGTGTGAGTGCCTCCAGGTGAAGTAATTCTTGTCAGGCTGGTAGAAAAATATGTTGGTAATGCTGACCTCTAGTCGTGCAGAGAAGTTCAACAGGAGCTCCCCATTGGATTTCTTTTTCTTCTTGCCAAACTTGCCAATGATGCCTGTGTAAATTTCCCAGTCCGTCCCGACTCGAGCGTTGGAGCACAACGTGAGTGAGTTTTTGGTAGATCTTTTTCTCCTTATCAGTGTAAGTCATCGTGGGGGCATACACATTCACTAGAGTCAAGTATCATCCTTTCTCAATAGGCACTCTCATAGTCATGAGTCTGGGTGAGATCACAGTGGGAAGTGATGTCAACTTCTTGGTAATCGTCTTGTGAACCACAAAGGCAACTCCAGCGTCTCTAGGTCCTGAGGTCTTGCCAACCCAGAAGAAGGTGTAGTCGTCTTCTTGGAGTTGGCCTTGTGCCTCAAAACGTGTTTCTTGGAGAGCTGCGATCTCAATGCAGCTCCCTTGCAATCAGTGCAGATTGTTGTCTCTATCTATCATAGTCTGCATATTCCATGTCGTAACAGTGATCTACTTCATCTTACAGTTTCTACTTCTTCAAGTGAAGTCCAGCTGACCACGGTTAGCCAGCCAGGTGTGATCTGAGCACGCTTTCTTTACCCCACCTTTTCTAGGGGCTTCCCCTTCCAGGGTAGACAGTGCTATCCCTAAAAGGGCTGCCTGGACACTCGCATTGCTGCCTCAACAAGCTGGTGTTCAGGGGTCAGCTAGAGTTGCGACCATCAAATACGAGCCACCTATGTGCAGGGCTCCTGCTAGCAGCTCCCAGCTACTCAAGCCTGCTGCCGTCGCATATGCTCCATTGCCACAAGGCTTCCTCCACTCTCAAACAACAAAATGCCTTGCACAGTTCCAAAGCCGGTTGGTCTTGTGCCTCCACCGGACTGCCTCTCTGGTCCTCAACACCAGATACAATCTGGTACACAAGAGTGAAAAGTACATTGTTGGAGAGGATGTCGCCTTGCAGTAGCAGCTCACTTGCTGGTTGATGCCATCCGTTGGCCTCTGTTGAGGCTCCTCTGCGTTCCATCTGGTGTTCACACCATTGGCTCTGGGATGAGCTCTTCCGCCGCTTGCACCACCAGACATCCTGCTGCCTATGTCTGGACCTGTGTCCCTAGGTAGGGAGGCACAAGGGTACTATCACTTGCCCAAGGTGAACCCTCGGACTAGTGGAGGGAAGGAGTCGTCTTACTTCTCCATTCTAGACATCCAAGCGAATATATATAACCACATGAATACTGGGGGAAAAAGGTAAGTATGCTTCTAGTCTCACTTCTTACCTGAGGTGCTACCTTTGGGCTTGGAAACTGTGGACACTTCTACTGAAAACTACTCTTGTTACCAGTGACGGTCCTTCACGTAAAATTTACGTCAGTTTAAAACAGAAGATAAAGTTTGCTCTGCACAACTTTAAGGTCCATAATGAAACTGCAGAGCAGATACTGAATGTGGTCAGAATAGGACTTCCAAGGATCAGTCTAAAGCCATTCCTTCTGGACATGCCCAAAAATTGATCTTGAACAGGAGATTGGCCAAATTTAAAAGAGTCCAGGTTTCGATTTTTAGGACCCAATTCCTAGAGCTTTGTGATCACCCCTTATATAAAACTAAAATTGTTTGCGCAATGAAACATAGCATACTGTATACATTATGGGAACTGTATATTGATATTATGTAGGACACATTTCATAGTACATCATGCTGTAGACAGGAATTTCCAGAGTAGGTGAACAATTTTCCCCACTTTAAAATGTAATTGTAATTAAAACATTACAGGAAAGAAAAAGCTCTTTCTGATCTTTGCTCACCTGGGGACAAAAGCCTGTCACAACATGACTTAACATGTATCTCTTCAAAGACAGATCAAATGCACAGACATTGGCCTCTCACGCTATTTCTGTCTCTTCTTTAAAAGTTCTCTTTCCTGGAACTCTAGTTCAAGCAGAAAAGTCCCTTTTCAGTTTTTTATGTTACACATGACAGATTCATGTTACTGCTGCCTTAATGTGTATGTTGCATTTTACTGCTGGAAATGTTTAAAATTCAGCTCATTTTTGAATTCTTTATATAAAGATGAAAGTATAAAAATGTAGCCTCAGTTTTAGGCTATTCATTATTATTATTATTATTATTTAATTGTATGACCTCTACACTGAAACCCCATGTGCCTCAATTAAGTTATAATACACTTATACTGAGAAAAAAACTGAGCAAGCTTTATCTTGAGTGGGGCAATCCCAGTTATGAGGATAACCCATTGCCGGCACCAAGGAGTACAGTGGGGGTTGGGTGCCTCGCTCGAGGATACCTCAGCAATGACAGGGGGTAGGGTGGCTCCAGCCTCCCTAGGCCTCCGACTGCCAAAGGCAAGTATTGAGCCTGTGCCACATCAGCAGCCCTCTGGTTCCCAACCATTCACTGTCCCTCTGAGCCACTGTCGCCCCAACCATTTGATGCAAGTCAGTCATCACATGATCATAACTTTTGGTTTTGATATTCTCACTTTGAGATTAAAGCCTTCTGTGACACTTACGAAACCAATGCAACTCCAAAATATGCACCTCCTTTGGAATTACTGATTCCTTAGTTGTTACTTTTATTCTTGCCTTGTATAATACCATTTTTAATATTTTCTCACTACACAGCTATAACTACGATGAAAATTCTAATTCTGGAAGCACATTACAGGAAACAAAACATGGTTTGAATGTATAAGTTTAATATTCCAGTTAGGACACAGATAATTGCTTTATAACCACATTTGTATAACCACATTTTTTCAGAGCAGCAAGCAGAAAAAAATCACACTCCGAGACATGTTTTCATCAATACAATTTGAATGCCTACTGTATTAAAGAGATTATCTTTTTGCAAAAACTGATTATCTCAGCAGATTTGAGGCAAGAATAGGATAGCTTTCAGCAAATTACAGAGTGGCTCCTTCATTATCTGATCTAGAAGCTGAAAAAAACACACAAGTAACCTACAATGTTCAAAATGACTGTGATGTACAACCACACCAACTAAAGCAAACACAAACATTAGTTAAAATTCAGACACCACAACAAAGGTGCTTACCTTTGGCACTTACATCCACTATAGGTATCTTTATTCTGGTAGAAACAAATAATCTTTGGAAAAGGTGTGTGAAACAAGCTGTTCATTTGTGAAAAATAGTTTAGTTTACCTCAAGTCACCAATACAGCAGTGTAAAATGCATACAGTGTAATTAGTGCATTGCAAGTTCACACATTCAGAATTCTTACTTGGATACATAAATATGCCATGAGCAAAATGCACTTTAATTATCATGAGTAAAAGTTCATTTTCTATATATTATTTTCTACAGAATACTGTTGTTGTTGATGATGGGAATAGTCTTAGAAAGGTTTAAAGTGTATCCCCCACCCTTTAAATACAAAGATAAAAGAAAGACCATAAAAAGTGCAATACTTGAGTAGACGTATTTTGAACCTGTGTTCAAGTTAGTGCCATACTTTGGAAGATGGGGATTGAAGTATTTGACGTTTCTATGGCTATCATCAATATTAACAGTAAGCTGTTGCAGACACTTTCTTGATTTACTGATGTTCTTTTCAATGTTTTCAAGTCAAACTAAAAAGGGGGTCTCTGGCATATCATTACATGCTTATGCCTGCTTCATGGTCTCTCTCTTTTTTGAAAGTTTGGTTTTAGGGCAGTGAACTGTATGTGTGCTTAACATACTTTCGCAGCATGTAATTAACAACAACAGGGGCCTCAACCATAGATACATTTTTCAGTTTTGACATGTAAGGAGAATTCTTCAAACACATATTTCCACATGTTTTACTGAATGGGATTGGCTGTTACTGGGTATCCCAACATATAAATGGCATCCATGAGAGACATGAAGTAGACTGCTTTCCATTACTGAGGAGATAGCTTCTTCATGGTTTCTCTGCACCAGCACGACAAGGTAAGCTATCATTGGATGTTGTTTCCCTCAGAAATAACTGATTTTTTTAAAATCCCACTTATTCTGCAAAGAAAATGAAAATGAAAACATTCGTTGTATGTCCTACAGTGTACATTTTTCTGTGGAAACAGTCGCAATGAAGCTGCTTGGGTTCTTGATGTGCCTCTTTGCCTCCACCTTGGCTGCCCCTGTAAGTCTAATGTTGTGTGTGTTTCAATCTGCCATCTGAACCTTTTTTAAAACACTGTTGTTATATTTAATTCATCACTTCTAACTGTTGTTTGCTCACTTCTCTACCATAATTTGTAGGCTCCCATGAGTGAAAGCAGTGAGGTAAGAGGGCCTTTTCTACTATTCTGTTATGTTCTGGATCTGTCAGCTGTGACCTATAATGCCATGTTTTTGTCATGTCACAAGTTGTGCAGCATGATTGGTGTCTGACAGAAAGAGCACGATTGGCTTAATTTGAGCACATGTCTGAAGACGTCTGGTATTTATTTAGCAGACTGCAGCGCATGCTAATGAGGCCCTGAGGTGGATGGAGCTATACAGACTGTACCAACAGCAGGTAGTGGGGGTTCACTGATCTTTAACCTAAATGAAGAATTGAGGTAGTCTTTACATTAATGCTCATTTACAATTATGTATATCTTTTTTCCTTACAGGGAGTAGTTAAAAATCCCTTCCTTCCTTCTGCTGACACTTCTGTAAGTTTATTTTTGATAAATTCTAACAGGAGTTTAGTAATGGATTTTTGTTAAAACTAATGAATATTGGCAAGATCACTGAACTTTTTGTGCTAGTGATTCATAAACTGACTATATTTTTTAGGCTGTCCCAGCTGGAGCTGTGGTGGTGAGCATACAAACAGCATGAAATTGCATATGTCACAAATTACTTCCTTTTTGAGTTCTTCTTCTTCTTCTTCTTCTTCTTCTTCTTCTTCTTCTTCTTCTTCTTCTTCATACCATTATTATTATTATTACTATTATTATTGCAGGCAGATGTGCCCCCTCCAGCTCCCATCCCTGTTGGAGATGCATCAGAGGAGGAGACAGAGGTGCAGGCATCTTGATTTCATATACAATCTCTGTACTGTTCTGTGATGCTAAACAGAGATAAATCCATGTTGACATTTTTCTCCATGTGTAGAAACATATTTGATCTAATAATATCTTGCTTAATCAGAACAACTTCTCTGTTCACAAAAAGTGTAGAACTAAAAAGAAACATACAGTGGGTTAAGATTTGTAATACATGAACAAAAAAACCCCCAAAACTCCCCAAACAACAACAAAAAAATAGCCCCTAAAATACTGGTGAATGCTACATATAAACACTGTTAAAACAGGCAGTTAGTACAGAAAAGTAACAAGACACATTCAGGATACACATAGCACTATAGTGGGGAGAAACAAAGCCAAAGAATCACATAGTGGTGTGTATTTTGCTTAAGTTTATTTTCAGCCAATACACTTGATATCTTTTCTTGTTATGAAAAGCACAAGGCTTTGTTAGGCAACCTGCACAGTACCAGAATCCTAAAACTGAAGCAGTTAGGCAACTTTCAGCTATGTTTTGAAATATGTTAATGATTCTTTTCCACTTTCTTGGCACAGGATGGGAACTCTGCTGCTGCCAAAGCTGCGGGCCCCGCCTTGCTAAACTCCGATGAGGTAGAGGAGGTCGAGGAGGTGGAAGCAGCTGAGGTTGACCCAGCAACAGCAGAGCCTGCAGCAAACCCTGCAGATACTGTTGAGCCAGCTGTAGTTGACGTCCCTGTAGATGCTGTTCCAGTTGATGCTGCTGCTGTGGACATGCCTCCTGTTGATGTAGTTCCTGCTGACACTGCCCCAGGAACCCCTGAGGTGACTGTTGATCCAGCTGCCCCTGTCGCTGCTGATACACTTGCTGTTGCTGATGTCCCAGCTGAGGTTGACGCTGGTGCCGCTGATGTCGGTGCAGCTCCACTGGCTGCTGAGACTAACGTGACAGGAGGGGCAGCAGATCCTGCTGTACTGTAACCTGTGACTCATTACCAGCAAAAGTGCTCCTCTATTAGCAGTTTGAAAAAAGCCACAGTTGATGTAGATGAATATAGAATAAAACTGCATCAAAAATATTGTAACATTCCAAAATTAATCAACTACAATTTAGTCCAGAACTAAAACTTATTTTTTGCTGGGTTTTTTTCTTTTTCTCTGTCTACTGTTCAGTACTTTAAAGTCAGTTGTGACTCATCAACACAATGTATGGGTGTATTCAGTGATTAAGAATAACGTGGTGTTTTCTTGTTGTTCTGTACATTCTATAATACAAACTCCTTAACGTGCCAAAAAACTATATATCATCATATCTGTTGTGCATAGGACCCATATCTTGTTGTATGTGTGTCATTATTACCGTGTTTTCCTTCTAATCATCTTAACAATGACATGCACATACCAAATTCGTATCATCATCATTTATACTTATAGTAAAGCCATTCAATATATAGATAAAGTACATCAAAGTCTTGTAAATGTGCTTCAATTTAAAGAAAGGCTGTGAAACTTGTAATATAACTGCAAAAATCACACCAACCAGCAGAGAGAGCCACTGAACTGCAGGATTTCTTCAGTACAGTAGGGAGGACACATTATTAAACACTGACAGAGGTTTGACTTTGATTTCACTCTCATCATTGTTATTCACTTAAAGCTGATCTGAAATCTGCTCTACTGGGCATGGTCTAATAGGATCAGAGCAGGATATGGATGAGAGTGCTGACTGAGCAGAAGAAGCGTGCATGCGTGTATGTGTGCAAGCAGACTAAATCCTCTGTTCTGCAAATGAACAGGAAAATTATAGCCTGTTGCAGATAAATAAAGAAAAAAAAACCTGTCAACACAAAATGGTTTTCAGTTTTCTGGATCCTGACTGAGAGGTTAACTGAGGCTTGTCCAAACTTCACTTGACTGTATCTCATCTCCCATTGACGTAGACAAATAGTGAAGATGAATGACTTTGTCTCTCCTTTTCTCAGACAACTCTAATCCACAAATCCTTGTCAGGGTCATTAAGACTCTATGACACCATTAGATAGACTCAGTACTTACAGGTGTCAGTTGCCTAGCTACATGTAGTTATACATTGTTAAATAGTATTCAGTGATTAATGATATAATAAATCTACAGATACCATGAGTGTCTAGCCTCCAGAAAACTAATCAAAGGGTAAAGGGAAATGGACTTCACATTACTTTAAGGATTGGAACAGGTAAGTTTGATCACACAAACCTTAAAATTATTTTTTATAACGGTATGTCTGTTGAACTAAATACGTCAATCAGAATTCTTAAATGGTTTGTTTCTCACACTGACTGTGATCTTACATTGCAAAGAAGTAGTCGAGCAATCCTAATTTTAAAATTTAAAATGATTTTATTTAGCATTTATGGTTATTTTGACAAGAATTCTTGTTACTTTACTAAACAGCTACATCTTTCCCACAGATCATTGTGTTTAGGCTGTCTGTAGAAGATAAATATTACCATTGTAAATGAAACTCTATACATGATGTGGTGATGTGATTTATTTTGTGTTCTTTTATCAATCATTACTAAATTTAGACATTGACGCTGTAAACAAGTATGAAAACACAACAAATTTTTACTTCCATGAATAGAATTAGCGGAGAAAAACTGCAAGACATGGTACAACATAGTGAAACTGCAGAACGAGATCCAAAACATCAAAGAAATCTCTTATTTTTGTGTGACCAACAGTATGAATCTTAAAAAAGATTCTTCAGTAAATAAAAATGAAGATTTTTTGTCAATTTTCCTTTGAAAACTAGGTGATGAAACAGCAGCCAAAATACTTGGGGTTTCAGTTTTATATGTGTGCAATTTATGCACAGCAATTTAGTTTGCAAGAGTACTGAATTTCCAGTCTAGTTCAACATTGTAATCATTGAAAATGGTTTATTTTTGCAGAGTAGACTTCAAACTTGCTACCATGACCACTACCACCCGTCCCCTCCTCACCTTGCCACCTTTAGTGGCACCACAATTTTCCACTGACAGTGAAGAATACAGTGGGGATGACCTGTAAGCAAAACCTACATGTATATACTGTACATGAAAAATAATAATGACAAAAAGAAGTGCATTTTTTCAGTCAATAAACTTAATGTAAAATGTGCTGTGTTTGTTCCAGAAGTGCACCCCAATCAAAGCCTCATCATGTGGGCAACCTGAATAATAGCAATAACAATGAAGAGTAAGTACAATTTGAAGTCTTGAAATGATAAGTAAAAATTTTTTAGATTTATTTTCTTATTTGTGTTGTATCCTGTTGAATATATTTATCTCTTTGCAGAGAGAAAAAGAAAAAAAGGAAGAAGGAGAAGAAGGAGAAGAAAGAGTAATTATCTTATATTCCCAACCTTTAAGGAAGTGTTGCATTTAAGGAATATCTGCTACTCAATACTTTTCCACGTATTAATCCACATTACAGAAAGAAGGAGAAGGAGAAGAAGGAAAAGGAAGAACAAAAAGCAAAAGAAAAGGAAGAAAAGGAAAAGGAGAAAGAGAAGGAAAAGGAGAAAGAAAAGGAGAAGGAAAAAGAAAAAGAAAAAGAAAAAGAAAAGGACAAAGACAAAGATAAGTAAGGACATAATTTTGAGGAACTTTCTCTAAACAAATTTCAAATATCGTATGTTTTCTACCATTTCTATTGGTCTGTTGTGGTGAGTGCAGTATACTTTGCTGTAGTCTGCTGGATGAGCAGCATCAGATCTGGAGACACCAACAGAATGAATAAACTGCTCAGAGCTGCTGGCTTTGTGATTGGCTGCAAACTGGACACATTTAAAGCTGTGGTGGAGAGGGGTTCACTGAACAAACTGTCATCCATCATGGATAATCACGACCACCCTCTACACCACTTCTTAGAGTGACATTGAGCGCATTTTCTAAAAGACTGATTCAGCTGTGCTGCCACAAAGACATATATATATATATATATATATATATATATATATATATAGATAGATAGATAGATAGATAGATAGATACAGATATATAGATA
>VUQH01056105.1:0-18338 GCA_015106775.1 Etroplus canarensis | reverse complement strand
CCAAATTACCTATATGTATTAGTTCACCCCTTGGGGAAAATACAAGAGAGCAGCTGAAAGTACATTTCAGTCAAAAGTACAACTGCCCTTTTATCAGAATCAGAATACTTTATTAATCCCAGGGGGGAAACTGCATTGTTGTTAAATATAAATGTGAAAGGCAGAAAAATAAAGATTAAATATATAAGTTAACAGCAACATAAACAGCCCAAAAGTATACAATACGTACAAGATATGGTGAGACCAAGAAACTGGTCAAGGTGTCACAAGGAGGAGTTATGGAGTTTGATGGCGACTGATAGGAATGGTGGCCACTGGTAGGAATGATTTTCTGTGGCGTTATGTGGTGCTTCGTGGTGGAATGAGTCTGCTGCTGAACGTGCTCCTATGTCTGTCCAGCACATCATGGAGAGGGTGTGGAGAACTGTTCCATATTATCCTCAACTTGGACAGCATCATCCTCTTCTGACATCACTGTCAGAAAGTCTCGCTCAACCCATGACGTTGCCGGCCTTGCATATCAGTTTGTTGGTGTCCGCTACTCTCAGTCTGCTGCCCCAGCACACTACAGCATAGAGGATGGCACTGGCTACCACAGACTCATAAAATATCCTGAGCATCGTCCAGCAAATACTGAAGGACCTGAGTCGTCTCAGAAAATAGAGACGTTCTGGCCCTTCTTTTAGATGGCGACTGTGTGTTTAGTGAAGTCTGGTTTATTGTCAATGTGAACACGTTTCCATATTCCATATTTCCATATTCATACACACACACACTTTTTATTGTCATCTCTTCTCAGCTAACCCCAGATATCATCCCTGGAAAAATAAACCTTTCATTAATGAAAAATGGAAAAAAAGCTAAAATGACAAATATTTTACAGTAAGCTTCACACTCTTGCCTGTTTGTTTCTGAACTAAATACATTAAGCTTCCTTCACCTACTTTACCCCTGCTGCACACAAAAGAAAACAACTTACGAATGATCAGAAGTCTACCCCACCTTAACTCACTAATAATATTAATAATAATTAACTAAATAGCTCATGCCTTTGATTTACTGGTTTCTCTGTCATCATTTTCTCAAAATAGGTACATTTCTAAGTTCTAGTCTTCTGAAAGAGTGTTTTTACAATGTGCAGTATTGGTTAAAACTTTCTTGGACACTGTACACAGAGCAGTGTGTGACACTAGCATCCAACCCAAGCCAGGAAAAGACTATGCAGGAAGCACACCCTTCCAAGACTGAAAACCATTAATGTAATGCCAAAACTGTCATTCTTTCTTCTTTTATTCTAAATAAAACAAACTGCCCACCATGACTGACTGTTGCCAACATAAACACCATGAAATGGGTCAACATTTGGTCAAATGAAATAAAGTCCTGCTTACGGGGTCCTATTTATAGAGTGTTGTGTAAGCTAACAGTAGTGGGGGGTTGGCTGAAAATGAATGCTGGCCTGTGTTGTAATAGCGAAATAGTAGAAGAGTAAAATAGTAAAATCCAAACCTAAGAAGTTAAAAATATAAGGCACCAATTTACCAAAGCACATGTTGCACTGTGGAGAAAATAGTAACTAATTGTTCAATAGTAAATAAATTGTTGCTATGCATTCACACAGGCCTACAATTCAGATCTGATTTCAGACAGACAATTCACATAAGCACGTGAGTAAATTTGTAATATTTCTACATTTCTATAGTGGCTGTATGGAAATCACCATAATAGACAGGCGAGTCTTATGCTTGAACCAATACAGTGCAGTCAGTAAAGAATTGAACTGGACTGCAGACCACCTTTAAGACCGACTTGACGATACACTTTTCCTGGCTTTACAGTTTCTATATTGCACCTTTACATAGCAGCTCAGCAGAAAGGTTGGAGCAGAATGCAATTTCAGCAACTCCTTAACTCAAATATACTCCATCTGTTCCAAAGAATTACTTCTGTCTGCTTGGTATACCAGAGTAACAAGCACTGCAAGACACTGAATACTAAATGAACTACAAAAACACACAAATACAGCTGTCATCTATTTTATTGTTTTCAGCAAATGCTTTTGAGCATTAATTAAATAAGCTGGCAATTTATGTATGTTTGTTGCTTTTAATGTCTAAAAAATATGACATAACTAACAATGCATGTTTTAGTAAAAACTTTGCTGCCCTCTGTGTGACAAACAGCTGCTGCACTGGATCTGTAATAAGACTCTTTTGTTTGTTTTATAATGCAAAGTAATAAAGCTAGATAACATAAATATATTATTCACAGTCACCAGTAATTTTCACCAGATGTTCCATTAAAATGGCTTATACAACTTTACAAAAACATGTTAAAAATTCATAAATTCTACCAGTGATTAAGGATGTGTCAGATATCAGTGTTATTTTTCAACATTTTTTGTTTTGATTTGATTTTGTAAGCTCTCTAATACAAAACTTTGTTTCTGAATTCCCTTGCCTCACCTTGTTTTGTCAGTGCTTCTCTTAAGGCAGGGGTGATCATCTCTCGTCTTTCTCCTTCATCTTCAATCTTCTTCACTCCATTCAATTTGGATAGCTTCACCATCTGGCCATCGCCTTGGCTCTCCTCTTTGCTCTGTGGCAGAAACAAAGCTTTCAGTCTGTTATTCTGTTCGCAGCCATAAAAGCATATAAAAAGGGCTCTGTTGTTGTGACTATCATCTGGAAACTATAAAATTATGACAATGTTGTACATTCAAATTATACATTTCAATTCTACATTAAAGACCAGAACATCAGTGATTTCATTGTTTGCCCGTATCCACAAATTAAAGAGAATTAAAATCAATTCAGAAGTCAAGGAGGCACACAAACAGGCATATCCAGGACAAAGTAATCTTATTCATCAAGTGTTTGAGTTCAGGAGTACAACCCCAATTCCAAAAAGGTTGGGACACGGTGTAAAATACAAATAAAAACAACACGTCTCAAAAAAGTTGGAACAAGGACAAAAATAGGCTGGAAAAGTAAGTGGTACTAAAAACAAGCAGCTGAAGAAACATGTTGCAACTAATTAAGTTAATCGGCAACAGGCAAGTAATATGACTGAGTATAAAAAGAGCACCTTAAAGAGGCAGAGTCTCTCAGAAGTAAAGATGGGCAGAAGTTCAGCAATCTGCAAGAAACTGTGCTTACAAATTGTGGGGCAATTTCAGAATAATGTTCCTCTACATAAAATTGTAAGGACTTCAAATATTCCATCATCTATAATACATAATATTATTAAAAGATTCTGAGAATCTGGGGACATCTGTATGTGCAAGGGACACAGCCAAAAACCACTCTTGAATACTGATGATCTTTGGGCCCTCAGGCAGCACTGCATCGTTGCATGGGCTAAAGAACACTTTCAGAAAGCATCGTCTGTGAACACAATTACCCATGCCATCCACAAGTGCAGGTTAAAGCTATATCATGCAAAGAAGTCGTCATATGTGAACACGATCCAGAAATGCCGCAATCTTCTCTGTGCCAAAGGTCACTTGAAACAGACTGTGGCAAAGTGGAAAACTGTTCTGCATTCAGATAATTCGAAATTTGAAATTCTTTTTGGATAACACATTATCTGGACTACAGAGGAGAGGGACTATGCAAGATGCTAAGTTTGCGAAACACACAGTGATGGAGCAATTACCATGACTGTAAATAAAAGATGGACGTAGCCACTTTCACATTACTTATTGGTTGACTCCAAACCCTCAACAGGAAAGTGTTTACTGAGGTCACAGATAAAGCTGTTTTTCCCTCTGCTGGTCATTAGAAAGAATACTGCTTTAAGGCACCTGAAAACTATGTCCATCTTTTATGGCAGTTACAATTAAATGAAAGTCTACTGCAGGGTTTATATTTACTTCTTTTAAATAAACTACAAAATGTGCAATTTGCTGACAATGCCATTTTTTAATCATTTTTAATTAAGGGGCAACATCCTGTTCAGACATATTAATCCTCTTTTACACCCCTTGTGATCCCTATCCAACAAAAGCTCAACAGTGTAACCAGGTCCCTATATTACAACAGCTGTTTTTTGTTGTTAAAGCTACTGCATCTCATTTGCTTGAAAGATCAGCACCTTATTTCATGCCAGGAATATATTACTGTAGTGCACATCATTTGCATATAATGCTAAATATCTTAAAAATATGCTGTACACAAATACAAGAGAAGACTGATTAAAGCCTGACAGAAAACTTCGCCCGTGGCACAGAAACAGGTATTACTTTTCAGAAAACTGTGATGGATGACCAGCCTTTAACATTAACCATGGTAAATGACAGCTCCTCCCAATTACTGCACCGCTGCCACTTCTTCAGTTTGTCTATAGGGATCTATATGTCACGTTGTCAGCTCACCAAGGCCATTTAGGTGCTAATACTGTGTCAGCAAATGTTGATAAATGTTCACACGCCTGCATTTTCAGAGCACTGAGATAGTTCACCAGTTCCTGTGCAGCTTACTGTACAACACTAACCCTTGTTCAACAGCCACACAGATCTAAAAGCTACAGTGGGAAAGCACCCTCAATGTGTGAAAAATACTTTGTTTCAAGTAGTGTGAACATCATGCATATCCAGTAAAAACCAATGAACTTCTTATAGTGGTAATTTCCATCTTTTCTATCTTATCACTGGAGTCAATAATCCTATGAAGATATGGATCCTCTCTACTTAAAAGGGCAATCTGCAAAAATGTTATTCTTGCAGTAGCGTGGTCAAACTCATTAGTAAACACTTACAATCATCATGTGGCCAGAAAAATAACTCCAAATGAATGAAAATTTTGCTCTACATCCATTAGATATGTAATTAGTTCAATAAGCATTTGACTTTTAACTTTGTCTCTTCCAAGTCTAGAAGGAAATACTAAATTCTTTAAATGCTAAATGCTTCACTACTTTAACCCAGCTAATCTATAAGTGAGTCCATTATCTACTCAGTGCAGAACAGATTAAATATAGCGGGTTTCCACAGAAAACAGTTCCCTACTGCAAGCAAACTCTTATCGCAAGAACTCACAGAAAACACATTATCTGGGTGGCTGCAGAGCTTTAATATACTGGTCAATTTGTTAGCCTAATGACAGAAGATGAACTTGCAATTATTTGAAAAACTGGTAAACTGACAGGCCTATAAACTTGGAGGGTTTTGTTGCCAACTATGAATTTATTTTGACTGGGGTCAGAAATTAAGAGGTCACTTCTCCTTTAGGAAATTGTGATATTCTTCACTGTTTTATCACATTTCAAAAGACCAAAAGATAAAACTGGTTTTCAAGGAAATGGCTGTCAGTTGAACCGGCAACTGAAATAAAAGCACTTCTTGCAACCCTAGTCCATTTTTATCAATATATCTGATGTGACCAACTTAAAAACACAAGATATAACATGTGCTAACTTAGTTAGGGCTGTGCAATTAATAAAATGTAGATTTCTGTTACAATTTACAAGGTACCATAACAAGATAAACAAAATAAAATCCCTATTGTGCTGAATTCTTTTTTGAAATGATGCTCTTGTTTGTCTTTTGGCTCTTCCACTCTACTTTTCAATTAGAATCATCAGAATTCTTTATTAATCCAAGAGGGGGCAAACTTTTTTTGCAACTCCCTTAAACTCAAATTCACCCAAATTTCATATGCTGTGGCATGTTTAGATCAGATAAAAATGTTCACAGTCCAAGGCAAAAATCCACTCTTTTCCAAAGTCTGTGAATACTAGTTTAAATAATCGCTGCCTCTGACCAAAATACTTTTTGCTACAACTGAACAGCCCTAACTTAACCTATTCTGGCATTCCAGGAGCTTTGCAAAAACAAAAGAGTGAGCTTCTTCTAGCAGAGTGTGAGCTTCAGTGTGAGCTGGAAAAATATGGTGCTAATGTTGTATCTGTGTATCTAAGCAAGGCCTCAGGTATTCAGTCATCTGTATAAAATTATGTAATTTAACCTTTAACCTAGAAGAATACAAGCACTTGAGGCTATCTAGCAGCACTGTCTGCTCTGAGGCTTCCCTTGTCAGTTATAGCCTCAACTACCATAGAGGTTTCTCACTCCTGACAGCAGCAGCGGTTCCCTAGAGCTCAGTTTTTGACAGCAGATGCTGTGAAAAACTAAGTCATCCTGCTGTCTCACAATGCTCCTACATTTCCTACTGATTTTCCGGCTGGTGATTGACGATATTTTTAAGCTTCACTCGTATCTCTGCAAATTATGTGGAATGCAATTTTTACTTTAAGTGGCTTAAAGGGTATTCAAAGCCAAGAGCTATTCCAGTAATCACAGCAGGAGTACCAAAATCCACACAGTAAATCAGAGTGAGCAGGCAGGCACCCCATGATACAGGTGAACACAGCTCAAGTAGCTCTTAAAATATCTAAACTGGGGGTGAAAATTGTGTAGCTTGCAGTTTAACACTCAAAATGGGATAAGACTAGTTCTCTCAGCCAACACAAATACCCACCTTCACTTGATGCAGCCATGACATGTACAGTACTGACAGCATACACAACATGTAGCCAACAGTGAAACAATCTGTCCCTGTGGTGCTTGCATGCAGCCCTGGAAATTTATCTGGCCCCAGTCTCTGGATCCCACTGGTTGGATTTCAGCCTTGCTTGAGAGCTCACAGACACCCAGTCATGACTGGGCCAGTCCGGGCTAACAGAAACGGGGCATTTCACAGCACCTCTTTGTGCTCTGGAATCATGACACGACATGGTGCTGATGCAGACGGACGGTGTAGCAATGACACACTGAGCAACACATGTGATCAAGGAAGAAGCACAAAGGTACAGGAGGCAGAAAGAGGATGAAAAAACAGATGGCAAGAAAGATGACATAAAGCAAAACAACCAAAAACCAAGATGACGAAAACACTTAGATATTTTAACGTCTGGCCTTAAAATCCCATTTTTAAAAGAGTTTAACAAAAAGTGCTACACATAACCAATCTAGTTCCAAAAGATAATTGCACATGAAGAAACTTAGTCATGTAAAGTGCACAACTCTTCTTTATACTGTAAACCAATATTATAAGAGTAGTAAGTTCTACCCTTGCCTGTAACATGTGCAGACATGTTGTATTAGATGTGCTGATGCTACACTTTATATTAGGTAATTATAATATTTCTTTATTTCTACAAATCCATTTCTAAAAGTTGGAAAAACTTAAAATGTAAAACAAAGATTTGCAATAAAAAATTCAAAGCTTTTAAAGTATAAATACACTATATTGATGCAAGTATTGGGCCACACCTCTTAATCATCGAATTAAGACATTTCATTCCGGTGTATGAGATCAAGCATCCATCCATGTAGTCTTTTTACAGCCTGTCTGATAAGGCTTTGGTGCATACTTTTATTGAAACTCAGAATGTCGATATGACTGGGAGTCAGCTGCATTCACAAAGCACTGTTTAATTTCTAATCTGAACTTCTTAAATCTGCCCCTGACAAATACCATCCATATTATAATAATCAAGTAATCTAAATTTAACATCGAAACTAATAAAAACTAAACTAAAACTAAACACCTTTAAGCAATAAAAACTAAGCTGAAATAAGCAAACCCACTGTGGAAACTAAGAGAAACTAAAATAAACTGGAAACAAAAACTCAAAACAAAATAAAAGTAACTATTTAGAAAATACCAAACTAAAATAGCTGGTCCATAGGGGCATGATTGGATGAGTTTGGTGTGAAAAAACTTGACTGGCCTGCACAGAGACCTGACCTCAACCCCATCAACCAGCTTTGGGATGAACTAGAATGGGGATTGTGACACGGGCCCTCTTGTACATCAGCGTCTGACCTTACAAATGCTCTTCTGAATGAATGGGCAAAAATTCCTACAGACACTCCAAAATCTTCCAGAACGCCTTTCTAGAAGAGTGGAAGCTGTCGTAGCTGCAGGAGGGAGGAAGCAACTTCATGTTATTGCCTATAGATTTAGACTGGAATGTCATAATAGCTCCTATGGGGGTAATGTGTAGGTGGTCCAATACTTTTGCCCATACAGCGCATGTATCAAAGCCACCCTGTGATCCTAAGTTTAAGTAGTGAAGAATGGATCTTATCAGGATGTAAGCTGTCTGATGACTGTTAACTGACATGCATATAGGATATAAAGAGACAGACAAAGCTAATTGGGTCTTCAACAGAATCTGGACAGAATCTATTTCAATGACATTTGGTGAATTTACACAGGAAACCTAAGCAGTGGTCACAGTAGCATCTCATGTATTTCTTATCCCTCCAGATACTAAGCTGAAACCACAAAACTGAGCCAAAAGGATGTGTGCCAGCTCAGGTTAATGGCCAATTTTACACCAACTCTGAGCAGTCCCACACCGTGAAACTGACCACTCTGGCAGAAATGGAAGCATCTCATAGCAATTGTGCAAAATCAATTGAAGCAACAATACAAATTAATCTTGCTGGCACTTGCTAGAATAAAAATGGAACTACGGCCGAAGATTTCTATAGATTTAAGGTTGAGCAATATAACCTCTGCATACTGACAGCCACTCACAGCCTGCCTGCCTGACCATCACTGGGTATATTAGTAGGGAAACAAAAATGTGTGTTCATTACAAGGTTTAGCAGTGATAAAGTCATCCTGATAGCAGCTTGACTACAAGCCGCAACACAATACAAGAAATCAACACAGCCAGATCCTTCAGATGTTTACTGGACTGTAAACGGAATCTTCTCTTATCTACTATTACTAAGCACTCAAAACTCTTTCCACCCCATTCATTCATTCACATGTTCTCTTAGTTTGAAGGCATATTCTGTGTCTTTAAGTGCTCTTTACCCATCACCCCAAATGCCGACACATGCATCTAAGGATGATTTGTTGTTCAGTATCTTGCCCACCTCCATCAACCAACAACTTTAAAGGCAAAAAAAGGGTTGGACAAGGTAACTTACTTATCCAAGTGAGAAGTGTTTTGTGTGTAAATTATTCAGCTGACACTAAACAGTAATTATAACCTAAAAATGAACTAGAGACTGATGTTTATTTCGGTGTAAGGGGTTTGATCTGGGATATAAAACCAGTAACCTCATATTTTGGCATGGTGAGGCAGTGGTTAGCACTGTTGCTTCACAGCTACAACTCCTGTGTTCGAATTCACCAGCCAGCTGGGGCCTGTCTGTTGAGTTTGCATCATGTTCTCTCTGTGCCTTTGCAAGCTTTCTCAGAGTACTCTGGCTTACTCAAACAGTCCAAAGACATGCATGTTAAGATAACTCGTCATTCTCAATTTGCAGTAGGTGTGAATATGAGGATGAATGGTCATTTGACTAGTGACCTATCCACAGCACACCCTACTTCTCACCCTGTGACAGCTGGGACAGGCACATATAGTAATTTTGAGGCTGATAACAACAAAAAATTTTGAAAAATAATAACAATATGAGCTCATTTCTTTTACTTACACTACTTACTATGTGTATACACATTTTACACAAGTAAAAAAAAACTAAAGAATTGTTGATTCCTGCAAATCTGTAAAGCATCACCTTGAACAGCTCACATATTCATCAGTCCACAGTCGGAAAAACTGAAAGTGGCTGCTGCCCGTTTCTCCTAAAGAGAACACAGAGCTAAAATGACTAATGGCACGATCCATAATAAAGAAAAGCCCCGTGTAACAGCTAAAAGCCTAAAGGACTCACTGGCATTGGACACTGTCAGTCTATGATTGCATTTCCAAAGAAGGGGTGTCCACAGCAGGATACCACAGAGGAAGCCTCAGCACCAGGAAGAAAGATTCCAAATACCTTCTCACATTGTGCAGTTTTCAGTCACTTATGCTCCCAAAGGAGGTTCCACCAGTTATTTATTCCAACAGCTCACATACTTTTTCCAAAAGCACTGTAAATGTTTCATAGGGGTGTTTAATAAAGACAGAAAAGGTTGGTGACATTATTAATATATTAATCAATGGGTTTACATATATAAAATGTATTTTCTTGGCAATTCTACAAAGTTTGGGCTTCTGCTGCTGTAGTCCATCTGCTTCAAGATTCAACGTGCTCTGCATTCAGAGATGGTCTTCTGCATAACTTGGTTGTAACAAGTGGTTATTTGAGTTACTATTACTTATTAGCTTGAAGAAACCACGCCCTACACCTCTGACCTCAGTTTGAACTTCAGCAGGTCATTTTGACCATGTTTACATGCCTAAATGCACTGAGTTGCTGTCCTGTGATTGGGTGATTAGATATTTGAGGCAATGAGCAGTTTAGCAGGTATACCTAATAAAGTGACTTAAGAGTGTAAATCTTAAAGAATATACTGTCAGCCAAAAAAAAAAAACAATTAAACAACAAACAAAACTTTGAATATATGCTGCCCTGGGACATCATCCCACAAACCCTGGTGCAGAAAGTCCACACACTCAGACAAAACCCCTCCCTCTGCAACTGGGTGCTGGATTTCCTGACCAACAGACTGTTAGAATCCACAACATCTCCTCCTCCCATCACCCTCAGCACTGGCTCTCCTCAGGGCTATGTGCTGAGCCCCCTCCTGTTCACCCTGTTGACATATGAATGCTCCCGCTAAGAACTTGAGCTGTCATATAGTTGTGGTGGGATGCATCACTAACAACGATGAGTCCAAATACCAAGAGGAGGTGAAACTTCTGGAGCACTGGTTTAGAGAAAACTACCTCTGCATCAATGTGAAGAAAACCAAGGAGATGATTGTGGATTTCAGGAGGAGCAGACATCACGCCCCTACCCTGCACATCGGAGGTTCAGCTGTGGAAGTGGTCCCCAGCTTCAGGTACCTAGGTATTCACCTCAACGAGGCCATCACCTGCTTGGAAGGCTCACCAGCACCTCTATTTCTTCAGGAGACTGAGGAGTGTTGGACTTGGAGGCTCAGTCCTGTCCTCCTTCTACAGATGTGTTGTGGAGAGTGTCCACTGCTCCAGCATTGCTGTATGGCATGGCAGCTGCTCTGTAGCTGAGCGGAAGGCTCTCCAGAGGGTAGTGACAGCTGCACAGAGGATTGTGGGGAGCAGTGTACCCACCACCATGGACATCTACAAAACCAGATGCTGAAAGAGGGCCCACTGCATCATGAAGGACCTCAACCACCCTGCACATGCACTCTTCATCCCTCTTCCTTTGGGGAGGAGGCTGCGGAGCATCCAGAGCAGGACCACCAGACTGAGGAACAGCTTCTTTCCAACAGCTGTGAGACTGTCGACCGGTGGTGCTGCTCTGTAGGTTGCTTCAACATGAACAATCAACTACCTCACTGCACACTTGCCCTTAAACATAGCCTTATGTGCATTACTCTGCTGCTGTTTCATTTGTTATTTGTTCCATCTTGCACTGTGCCTTTTTAAAAAATAACTTATTTTATTTACTTTATTGCTGTTATCGGCTGTTCACCGGAGCCTCAGTAACTAATTTCACTCCATTCTCATCTAAGTGCTGATTGGAATGACAAAGAAACTTTGAATCCTTGAATCCCTAGAATCTGGAGCAAAGCTAAAAGACAGCAGCTTTTATGACATTAAAAAAAAAAATTCATTAAGCTTGTGACCCATGTTTACCTGCATGGCTGATTTCACACCTCCTTTTAATACTTTTAACACTGTTTTATAATTTTAGCAATTTTCATTCAGCCTTTATAACGCAAGATGACAGTCTGAAAAAAAATTATCTAATTATTCACAATATTGTGCAGTCTAAAAGGAAATTCGGAAAACAGGACTCAAATATCTGATCTCATCTCCTTCTACAATGGAAATGAACTCATACTCCAGACACATTCCTTGTTTACACAATCATCAGCTTGGCTAACTACCTGTTGTCTCTTGATAATATTAATGTTCAGACTAATTATATCCTACACTGCCTGCTCTGTGTGATCAAATTATGCAAAAGGAACACAAATTTTGAACTACAGACAGAGCCAAATTGTTGTCTCTGGCAACCAAGTGTGATGATAAAAATCATCACAGCATAGTTATAATTAAATCTTACGAAACAGATTAGGGGGGAAAAATTGCCTTTGGGAATCCCAAAAAAAGTCCATGGGTGTATCCTTGGGGAACAGAGTGACAATAGAAACCTAACCCTTACTCATAAAAACTACATGAAAAAGGCCTCATGAATTTTTTAAAAAGAAGCCTAGCTCTTCCCACTAAGTCAGACCTAAGTGAATCGTACTGATCTGCCTGGGCTCCTCAAGTCATCAAGTTGATGTCTCTAACTTCCCAGCTGTGATGTATAAACAAATTTGTGTGCAATTTACAAAATAGCCCATCTTGACCTCCCAGAGCTTCCCCACTGTAAAATTAATGTCCCAAACTAAGAGACAAGCCCAGGAGAGTCTGAAATCCAGCACTCATAGCACAGCTCTAACTTGTTGTGAAGCATTTTGCATTTGTAAGAAAAAATATTTTGGTACCTGGAAGTCTCCAGTCAAATGCAGTCAAACGAAATACAACGATGAGTTACTGAAAACCCACCAAAATAATTTTACACCCATCAAAAATGAACAGATTGTTTTTGAAAATCCTTTCCTTGTTTGTTTCTTTAGAGCATAAGTTTCTTCATTTGCCAAATATCTTGTTATGATCTAACATTTCCAGGTGAGATAGAATCTCTGAGCAAGGTAAACTCACTGTAAAGTGACACATACTGTAATGCAGCAGTTATATATTCCACAGTGCTACAGTGGTCGCCATCATTATCTCAGAGCAAGAAGGTTTTAGTTACCAATTGGTCTTTTGCCCTCATACTCAAGTTGGACAATCAATTTTCACATCAGGACCACTACAGGCCTCCACAAGATTTTAGAGACATGCCTGCATGTTTAAAGTGATTAATCAAAGCACAACGGGAGGGCAGCACAGTGGTGCAGTGATTGGCACTGTCGCCTCTAAGCAAGAAGGTCTTGGTCTCAAATCTACCAGCTGTATGCCACTTAAATGTTGACTCTGTGCCTGCGTGGATTCTCGATAGGTTCTACAACTTCCTCCTGAAGTCCAAAGACACGAACATTAGGTTAATTAGTGAATCTAAATTGGCCGTAAGCATGAATGACTGTCTCTCTGTTGGCCCTGTTCAGGGTGTGTCTCAACTTTTGCTACATGAAGGCTAGATTAGGCACCAGCCCCAACTACAATTGGTAATAATTTGAAATAAAAGCAAAACAAAATTCCAATCCTAATAATGTTGTTATTGTGTTGTTTAGTTTGCTTTTGTGAAAGTAAATCAAAGAATTATTATTATAATAAAAATAACTGAACTGTTTTAAAATCTGCCAGCTCATGATAAGAATATCTTCAAGTAATTTCCCTCCAGGGATTAATAAAGTATTCTGATTCTGATTCTGATGAGAAGTGCAAAACTGATGTGACCTAACGAATAAACATCAGCCACTGACTTTGGTAAATTTCATCTTATTTGCAGATAGGCAGATTGTAGTCAAAAAGGGCCTATTTCTCCCGATAAAGTGCTTCCTGAACTCTATGTAAAGCAACTCAGTGAGCAGTAAAGAATACTAGTAAAAACTGCATGATGTATATAAAAATCTGAAATTAATATGCACTGACATTACACTGAAGATTGATTATTAACCATTTCAGGTGACTACCTCATGAAGCTCATCAAGAGAATGCCAAGAGTGTGCAAAGCAGTAATCAAAGCAAAGGGCAACTATTTTGAAGAATGTAAAATATAAAACATGTTTTGAGTTGTTTCACATTTTTTTCTACACTACATAATTCCATGTGTGTTCATTCATAGTTTTGATGGCTTCAGCGAGAATCTACATGTGTCTATGTGTGTGTGTGTGTGTTGTCTGTTTTAATTAAACTACTGTGCAGCTAGCACTAATCACAAGGGCCCTCCCATACTGCCACACTAAAAGAGGTACATTACAGGATACACACACTTTGTTTTCTTTGTTCTTAATGCTTACTTCTCTGCCTTATATAAGGCTGTCATACATCTCCGCTGTCATATACGATCCTTATGTGAAATATAACAGCAGCGTGATAATGTCTCTTCCCTTTGATTTTTTTCTTGATTTTCTTGAGTCACTCATCTCTCACAAGTCTGTGGAGTGGGCGTCCTAACTATTACGCAAGCCTCCACTCCTCGTCTGTCGGGGTCTGGTGTCTATCAAACCATCTGCCATTTCTCCTTTAATGACACCACTTTTATCTCCTTACTGAATACACTTATATTGGACAAAGGTGGTGGAAGCTTAATGCCACAGCGATGCTTGCTTGTAGACCTTGAAACGGAAATGCTTAAAATAGAGCTGCTGGATAATGACACTGGCAGCACTGACAGTTTAAAATGACTCAAAAAGCAGGAAAGTGTTGGTCTGTGAGGCAAACTGCTAAGTACTGTATATACAACTCATGTTTGCAAGTAGAAATATACATTTCTGCTTGGTTGTTTAATGGTTTCTATGAGTAAGTTTCTGACAGATTGCCAGCAAATGTGGGGAATGTGTTAAAAAAAAAAGAGCATATGCAGCACAAAAAGTGGTGCCAACACGCTGGTGGAGGAAGGCTAACCTTTGTTTTTTTAACATTGTTCATGATGTTGCCCAGATCCTCCACGTCAAGTACCAATTTCTTCTCATCTGTGAAGCCAGACTCGTCTTCATCACTGCTAGATTCTATCAGTTCATCCTGGAAAAAAGAAAAAAGCAAAAAAAAGGAAATGGAAAAACTAGTTTAAAAAACGAAGATTCGGGATAAAGTGATAAAGATAACTGCGTGTACAAAGTTAATAACACAAAAGTAGAGAGTTTCACATATGTTCCAATTCATAACTAATTAAAATTCTTGTGAGTGAGTGAGGGTGTCCATGTGGAACATGTTTATTGTACGTCGTTATGTCCTCCCAGGCTGCCTGATTAAATAAGAAAACAATGTGAGCGTTTATGGCATTTCAACAGATTTATCACAACACATGGCCTGCGTGTGCATTAGCAGAATAAAATGCATGAGTGGTACAGCGGGCACATAAATCACCATGATGGTCCCCTCGCCACAGTTCTCAGCTCCTCTCGGTTCCGGCTGAATGTCACCTCTGCTGAGTGTTGCAGACAGAGGGGAGGAAGTCTCAGCTAGAGTTGGCTCTGAGGTCCTCGCTACCATGACAACTGATCATCTGTGTGTGCTGTGATGCATATGAAGGCTGTGTGCGCATGTGTATATAAAATGTCTGTTTGTACTTGTGAAACGTGTAATTTCAAAGCCTGGTGGGGAAGAAAGTGCCAATTTCATATTTCCACATGATGGACAGCGTTAATTGAAATACAACAATTTTCATGCAGAACATTGAAAAATACTTGAAAATGCACATCACTGCTACTAAATAAGGACCTAATATGCTGAGAATAACACTCCTGAGAGATTTAGATGCCTGATCAGATTTAAATCATTGCTGAAGGAGTGCAACATGAGGCCATTAGCCAAGCCAGACTTCTTCAGAATTCTGGCTGGTTACCTAAAGTGCCCATGTAATGTCAAAAGACATTATCATCATCCAGATGACAATTCTCTAACTATACATCAGCAGGGTGCTTTGTCTTTTGTTCTCTTGCTAATTCTCTTTATCTGCTTCATGTGCACGTACCCCACATGCAGAAGGACAAAAAATCTGTGATATGTTTATTCACATGAACCTTCATTTAACTGATAAATGTACAAAGAAAATACTTTCAACAGCTTGACTGCTAAATTAATTGAATCTCGTAAACATACACAAATTTCATATTTGTTTCTACCCAGGATAGCCATGCCTGTTTCAGCAGAACAATGCCAGACCTCACTCTAAACAGGCTATGGCAGCGTGGCTTCAGAAACACAGAGTGTCAGTGCCTGATGCCAGTCCAGAGCTATCTCCTAAAAAAGTATGGCGCAGCATGAAGAGGAGAATCAGACAATGGCAACCATGGTTGTATGTAAAATTTGTATTTAGAGTCAGTAGGACATGCCTGGAATCTAACAATGAGGGAAAAATCTTGCAATAATGTGCAGTATCATATCCATAAGGTTCTTTGGGTATTAACATGACAGTGAACATATTTGTGTGCATTTTGAGATTTATTCACAAACTGTCTATGAAAGATAGACAGAGCCACCTTGCTGTTGCACATTCATTTGGTAACGCCTTTTTTTAAGCCTCAACTTAAGCACTTTGGAAGTTGCCATCATAGCTTTTTGAAACCAGACAAGAAAAAGTGATGGATTTTACTGAGAAATCAAGGACACTGCTCACTAGTACAGTAGCAACGGATATGACTTGGTAGGTCCACCTTAAAGCATATCCTCACTTTATCATTCTTTATTACTTTAAATGTCACCAGAATAATTTATAGAAAATATCTAGGAAAGAGTTGTGTATGAGGACAGTGCGACAATGGTGAGGTGTGCAGTAGGAGTGACAGATGTGTTAAAGGTGAAGGTGGGATTACATCAGGGAGCTACTTCTTGTTTGCAGTGGTAACGGACAGGTTGACAGATGAGGTAAGGGAGGAGTCTCCATGGACTATGTTTGCAAACAACATTTTGATCTGTAGTGAGAGTAGGGAGCAGGTGGAAGCGAGCCTGGAGAGATGGAAGTATGCACTGGAGCAAGTCAGAACTCATGTGTGTAAAAGGGGAAGGGAGGTGGAATGGTGAAGATGCAAGGAGTAGAGGTAGTGCAAGTGGATGACTTTAAATACCTGGAGTCAACTGTAAAAAGTAACAAACAGCACACAAGAGGTGAACAAGAGAGTGCAGGCAATGTGGAGCAAGTGGAGACGAATATCAGGGGTGCTTTGGGACAGAAGGATAGCAGCAAGAGGGAATGGGAATGTTTACAAGACAGTAGTGAGCCTTATTATATATGGATTGTAGATGGTGGCACTGACGAAAAAGACAGGAGGCGGAGCTAGAGGTGGCAGATTTGAAGATGTTCAGATTTTCACTGGGTTGGGAGTGACTAGGACAGACAGGATGGACTGGAATTCAGAGTACAGTGTAGGTGAAAGTCTCATTACTGGTTTAAAACTTGCAGCAACACTTGACACACTTAATACAAAACTAGCAATGATTAATGAACTAAAACCATGTGTATGGAAAATTTACAACCTACATTTACTGCAATCTTTTCTTACACTGAGCTTTTGAAATGTACGGTAACATGATGGTTTGAAGGTGTAAAGGTACGTTCACACCGAACGCGATTGGTGCGGCAAATTCGCCTCCACCGCCTCTGTTTGACCGAGCGGTGAATTCGCCCCTATTCGCGTGTCCAAAAGTGTGACCACATGCGACTTCGCGTGTGGGAGGAGCTACCCCCAACCTCGGCCTCATTGCTACATCATGGAAGATGATGTTGAGAGTAGCTTGGGTTTATTTGTTTTGGAGAGCTCTACAAAGGTGCCGGCAAGCACGTCGCCATGTCTGGGTTCACGATATAATTCAGAGACGCCCCCAGTACGGTGAGTTTCACTATTTACTCCAGGAGCTGCATCTGGATGACGGCCACTTTCAGCAGTACTTCCGTCTCTCTGTGGCCCAGTTTGATAACTTGCTGTCCCGCATTGGTCCGCGGATTACGCGACAGGACACCAACTACAGGCGCTCTATTCCAGCTGCAGAGCGCCTGTCCATCTGTCTTCGGTCAGTAAATGGTTTTGGACTCCACCTGCTGATCACGTCATCAACACGTCACTACCAAAGCCGAGTTCCTGATTGGTTGACACGACGCAAATATTCGCCAAAGTTTAGATTTTTCAACTCTGGAAAATTCGCGCCATGTGGCATAATTTTCACCGCGCCGCGCAAAACACACCGCCGCTCGCAAATCGCGCCACGCTAACCGCTCAAATCGCGCCGCAGGACCTCTCGCCGCGTGATTTACATTGACTTAACATTGAAACCAGCCGCCCCCGCCATGTGAATCGCGTTCGGTGTGAACGTACCTTTAGGATACTAACAGCCTCATGAGGTGGCAGATCAATATGTCAACTAGCCTAACCCTCCAAACCTCACCTTCTTTTTAAAGTTCATTTACATCCAAAGTTTTATCAATGCTCTGCAAAAAAAAAAATGCTCTGCATTTTTTATCTATTTCAAAATCCCCCAGCCTAAGCATTGGATGTGATTTTTTGATGTCAGTTGGTTAAATAATTAATTTTTAACTTTTTCAGTCTCGTAAATCCTAGCGTCCCCTGTAGCGTAGTGGTTTGTGCATTCACCTTACAAGCAAAAGATCATTGGTTTAGTTCCAGGTGGGGACACAAGCCCCTCTCACCATGGAGAGCTGTGTCAGG
>VUQH01056103.1:3662-14170 GCA_015106775.1 Etroplus canarensis | reverse complement strand
TGACAATGCCAGGAGTCATCGGGCTCAAATTGTGAAAGAGTGGTTCAGGGAGCATGAGACATCATTTTCACACATGGATTGGCCACCACAGAGCCCAGACCTTAACCCCATTGAGAATCTTTGGGATGTGCTGGAGAAGGCTTTGAGCAGGGGTCAGGACTCTACCATCATCAGTGCAAGATCTTGGTGAAAAATAAATGCAACACTGGATGGAAATAAATCTTGTGACATTGCAGAAGCTTATCGAAACAATGCCACAGCGAATGCGTGCCATAATCAAAGCTAAAGGCGGTCCAACGAAATAGTGTGTGACCTTTTTTTATTGGTGGCGACTTTTTTTTTGGCCGGGCAGTGTATATTTTTGCACCTTTTGTTTGACAGTTTGAAATCCCAAGTGCTTGCCCTTTTTATAGCTGACACATTTAACCTCATATATTTTAACCAAATTGCAAAATTACACTCACTGGCCACTTCCTTGATACACTAGATACACTTTCAAGTACCAGCTTGGACCTCCTTATGTCTTCAGAACTACCTTAATTCCGCATGGCATAGCTTCATCAGCTGCTTAAGAAAATTCCTGAGAGATTTTGGTCCATATCGGCATGATAGCGTCACACATTTGCTGCAGATTATTCAGTAGATCAAATATTCTCCCATTCCACCACATCATCTGGATTCATGGATAAATATAGCTGCATATCATCTGAATAGCAATGAAAATGTATGCAGTGTTTTCTAATATTATTGTGATCGGGCATATCAGAGTTCATTATGACCACCTGCCTAATTTCATGTTGTCCCCCTTTTCCTGACCCACGTTCAGTGAGCCTTGGCCGCCCATGACCCTGTTGCCGGTGCACCACTGTTCCTGCTTGGACCACTTGTGATAGTTACTGATTTCTGCAGACCAGGCACACCCCGTCAAGCTGCAGTTTCGGAGGTGCTATGACCCATTCGTCTAGCCATCACAATTTGGCCCTTGCTTCTAATCCTTACACTTAACCTCCTTCTAGCACATCAACTTTCAGGACAAACTGTTCACCTGTTGCCTAATAAATCCCACCCACTAACAGGTGCCATGATAAAGAAATGTACCTTTCGGCTGCTCCCTTGTATTCTCCACAGCGGATTAATCCACACTGGTAATTTGGCAGAGATTTTATGCCGGATGCCCTTCCTGACACAGCCCTCCATGGTGAGAGGGGCTTGTGTCCCCACCTGGAATCAAACCAGGGACCTTTCGCTTCAAAGGCGAACACGCAAACCACTACGCTACCGGGGACACTAGATGCCATGATAAAGAGATTTTAAGTATTATTCACTTCGCCTGTCAGTGGTTAGAATGTTATGCCTGATGGGTGTATAACGTAAAGAGTATTGGTCTCAGCACAGAACCCTGTGGAACTCCATGACTAACTTTTGTATGTGGGGAAGACTCCTCGTTTACATACACAAACTGGAATCTATCAGATAAATAAGATTCATACCAGTGTAATGCATGTAATTTAATAACAACATTGCATTGTAGTCTCTGTGGTAAAATGCTGTGGTTCATGGTGTCAAATGCTACACTGAGGTCCAGAAGGACAAGCACAGAGACGAGTCCATGGTCAGAGGCTAAAAGGAGATCATGAGCACCCTTCACTAGAGTTGTTTCTGTGCTGTGAGGAACTCTGAATCCTGACAGGAACTCCTGAATAAATTATCCCTCTGCAAACGGTAAAATGGTAAATTGCTTATATAGCGATTTTCTACTCTGAGCACTCAAAGCACTTTTTACTACAGGCCTCATTCACCCATTCACACACACACACACACACACACTTGTAGAGCACTTTATTCTATACCTTTAAGCACTTTTAACTATAACACACAAATTCACACTCTGATGGATGCATCGGGAGCAATTTGGGGTTTAATGTCTTCCTGTTGGAGGATGACCTGCTCAACCTCAACAGCCACCTGTTCAGGAACACACACAAAAGATTCATGGTTCAAGCCCAGGTAGAGACACCAGCCCTTTTCACTACGGCAGTGTTTCTCAGTTTCGTTTTTTTGGCCTGCCCCATTTCCTTGTCCAAAAAAGTTCACACCTTACACCATATAAAAATGCATGTCTATCACTAAATTTTATGAGTCCCTAACAATAAAAAGGATCCATATTGACTCTTACCTAAAAAAAGGTGCATGTTATCAGTGCAATAGCATCAGCAAAATTTTGCTCGTTTCTTTTCCATATAAAATTCACATCTATCCACTTTAGTTTCACTTCATATTTTTCACCTGGTTGTCCACGCCCCACCTGCAGCAGCTGTGCACCCCACCAGTGGGGCCCGCCCCACAGTTTGAGAACCACTGCACTATGGGAGGATTGCATCAGTAAGTGCATCTGGCATAAAATCTGTGCCAGTGCTGCCAATGTGGGTTCGCTGCACCCTTTTGGGGAAATACAAGGAAGCAGCTGAAATTTCTGTATTTATACAAGACTTCATAAATAAAGCCAGATCTCTCTTTATAGTTCTTATTAAGAAAAATAAAAACTAGTGAAGGAATTATTCAAAGATTTCATGTAAAATCTTAATCACATGGAGACTCACACAGCGGAAGAAAATCAAAATGCTTGCTTTTTATAATAATTGTTGAGTGACCTTTACAGCCTTGGCAGCAGCGTCTTCCATTCAGACTGGTGGCCCCAGGGGAGAAAGCCCATAGATGCCATTACATGGTCTACTGAATGGAGAAACATCGCTAATTTCTCTGACGGGGTTAGTTTAGAAGAGAAGGGGGAGTTATCTTTAGCAGTTGCAGAAAATCTTTCCTTCATTACATCTGAATTCGTGGCGGAGCTGATGATAGTAAGGCAACCTGAGGGTTCAAGCCTGAGTTCCCAGCTGGGTGTCAAACGCACCCTGAGGTTTGCCTAAGTGGATACCCATCTGTCCCTGCTGCCTGTGTAAGGAGGGAGGGAGCAGTGGGAAGGTCTAACATTGAGGTCATTCAGCCCCTTAAAGTAGAAATCCTCAAAGTGAGACTTGTTGATGCTCATTTCATTAAGCATTAGGATTAGATCTACTGAACTTACTCATGACTGCCCCAGTTAGGATTGTTGGGGTTCTCTCTTTAACACTGTAGTATCTTTACCCTACAGTGTGAAGCGCCTCGAGGCGACTTTTGTTGTGAATTGGTACTATATAAATAAACCTGAATTGAATTAGGATTAACAAAATGCTCCCTTACTCCTTGAAAAACTAAGACTGCATAGCCACTGCAGTTACAGCATTTATAAGTCATCCAGGGGCAAATCTTGAAGATATTGAGAATGGTGTAGGGAAAAGTGTAACTACATATCAGAATTAGATTCCTCTTTGTGCTGCAAGGTCATATTTTGGGGCATTTTAAATTTTTGAGCATATTTTACAAGACAAGAGTGCAGGCACCAGCCTGCACCACACAGTTTGTGGGTTACAAAAGGGTGTTCTTTGCATTGTTTGCAACTATTGAACATGTTTCACTTTATTTTTTTTTATTTTTTAGACTTGAATTTTAAACTGTGGAAAAAAAAGAAAAAAAAAACACTAGTCCTAGCTCTGTTTTTCATATTGATACCTTTCTGTCATATGTTTATATGTTGCACCAGGTCCTGGAGAAACGTCAGCTATATGTGGTTGAAATGACAATAAAGCTTATTGAATTGAATTTTCTGTAAAAAGATTAAGGTAAAAGACAAACATTTAACTATGTAAGTAAGACTTTCAACTGAGTTGCAATTATGATTGCACTGATGATAGGTTTATGCTATTTTCAAGGTAAACAAAAGTCTATCATGATGGCATGTTGGTAGTCAGCTATCTGACTACTAACCAGACTGAAACATGTGAGTTAACAGTGTTAACTGTTCATCATGGCACCTGTGAGTGGGTGGGATATGCAGTTCGCCCTTAAAGTTGGCATGTTAGAAGCAGGAAAAACGAGCAAGCGTAAGGATTTGAGTGAGTTTAAAAAGGGACAAAATTGTGATGGCTAGAAACTGGGTCAGAACATCTCCAAAACTGCAGCTCTTGTGGGGTGTTCACGGTCTGCAGTGGTCAGTATCTGACCAGGAAGGAACAGTGGTGAACTGGCAACAGGGTCATGGGTGGCCAAGGCTCACTGATGCACATGGGTCAGGAAAAGGGGACCAACACAATATTAGGCAGGCGGTGATGATGTCTAAAGGTAAAGTTAATTTCTTTACATTTTGCTTCCAAGGAGCCGGATTTTCTTGTAATTTTTTAAATGGTCTTCAGCAATAGCACTACAGGCTTTCTGAAGTGCTTCAGCTGACATTTGCTGCTTTTTCACTCATTTTCAGTCCAGTGCTTGTACCTGACCACTCTCAGAAGAAGGTTTTTTGTTTGTTGAGCCTCTTAACGCTGACCTAGCACAAAAAAGGTACCCAGCACAAGAATGAACCAGTGTTGTGCCGACACATGACAGACAGCAGAACAAAGAATCACATTTAAATGGTATATTTAGGCAGCCTGTACCAAAAACTCAAATTGTTCCCGTTTCTTTATTCGAATCTGCAAAAAAAAAAAAAAAAACCACTCCACAGATTACACACTTTGACAGGCAGATAGGAAATAATTTTTTCACCAACAAGGTGATTCCTGAAGACCAATTAGCTGACGTATCTCTGCATGGTGCGCAGTGTGTCCTTAAAACATTTGAGGAAACTGGATAGTGGTGGATAAAGAAACACGTGACAGGCCTAAAACTGTCTAACGTAAATGAACAGTATCTGAAAGTCATGAAAACATCCAGTAAAGTCCTGACACACGACCTGAGAGATGTATCTGTGGCTTCAGTTGATCCGTCTACTGTTCGACTACAATGTACTGAACTGTATTGTATTCGCATTGATGCTGAACATTCATCTTCTTACCCAGTTGAGGGTTGAGGGTGGCAGGGGGTGCTGGAGCCCAGCTATCATGGGGCAAAAGGAGGGGTACACCCCGGAAAGGTCACGAGTCTGTCACACAGTCACGTTCACACATACAGTTAATAGTTTAGAGTCACACAATTAACCTGAAACCTTTACATGTCTTCGGATTTTGAGAGGAAGCCAGGGCACCCGGAGAGAACCCATGCAGGCACGAGGAGAGCGTGAAGGCTTCACACAAAGGGGCCTAAGCTTCCTGGCTGCTGGATTCGAACCCTCTTGCCATGAGGCAACAGTGCTTCCACCACGCCACAGTGTTGCCGTGTTTGAAAGTAGTTCAATAAATCATTGCACATGGGCAACTGTGGCTCAGGAGTTAGAGCGGGTAGCCTTCCAACAGGAAAGTTGGCGGTTCGATCCCTGGCTTCTCCAGTCCATGTGCTGGAATCATCCTTGGGCAAGACTCTGAACCCCAAATTCCTCCTGATGCAGCCATCGGAGTGTGAAAGTGTGTGTGATGGCTCGAAAGCAGGGTGAATGTGTGTGTGTGAATGGGTGAATGAGGCCAGTAGTAATAAGTGCTTTGAGTGCTCAGTTGTGTAGAAAAGTGTTATATAAGCACCAATCCATTTCTCAACAAAATACAAAGAAAGAGGGGAGGCTTGAGACTTTTGCACAGTACTGTAAGTGATCACAGCAGTGTGTGCATCCAGCAGCTGGAGTAAGCCCCAAGGGCAAATGGTGAGTCCATCATTACAAGCGCGGCTCTAAAGCTAAACGTTGATAACCAACACCCAGAGGCCTGCACTACAGAGAAGGATTTGGGCTTATCAGAGTAACTTCAGGGTTAACTCTGGGCTTTCAGTGTTACAAAGTTGGTTCATTTCTTATCAGGATACATCGCCATGGTAACTTATGCCAGAGACCTAACTGGAGAAGGTTATACTTGAGATAAGAGGCTAACAAGTATGAAATTACCACCTACTGACCAGTGAGTTTCCTGAAACATAGGGCCATCGTTCCTGGAAGGTCCTTTGGACCTCAGTGCATGGATATGAAGAGTTTAGGAAGTGTGGTTTTCTTACTTTTTTGTGCATCTAAAGTCTTCATCTTTCCCTGCTGGATATCGGCAAGAAGTAAAGATGCTTAGCAGTAGACAAAAATGCGGACTAAGACTACGTTTGAATTCTGTTTTCATATTTATTCTTTACTCCCTCACATGTTGTTAAACACAGCTGGGGCTGCAACTGAAAAAGCGATCCACTCGCATCTAAACATTAATGTCATGGAATACACAGTCATCTGTCAGACCCTCCTTAGTCTTAATGACAGAGCTGAAATGTTACTAAGTCACCTTTTCTACCATCTTTCCTTTCTTTCTTAAAATAGACCTGACTTTATTAATATAGTAGTGCTTTCCCAGTCGTTCTGATGAGGGTGTTTAAAAAGCACCCACATTCATACAGTGCTTTTGATACTATACTGTTGTACAATGTTTTTACTATTACACACTCGCGCTTTGTTGCTTTATAGCAGTGTTGCTTTCAGCTTGAATTATGAGTTTAACCTCTTCGGATTTTTCCAATATAGTTTTATCTTCCTTTGTAAAATCAGTCGCTCTGCTGCCAGTGGACTTGTCCACTTGTCTCTGATTGGTCAGATGCTACCAGTGCCTCCCCTTTCATGAAAACATGCTCACTGGGAAACCGTGGGTTGGCTTATTGTGTTAATAACCACCTTTGTGTGGCCGCTTAGCCTCACTGGCGATGTTAGGATAAGCAGTGGTGATTCTACAGTGTGTTGAGGCCCTAGGCAAAAATTCACATTACTTCAGAAATGGCAGTGAGCATGTTTATTACAGTAGCAATGCCCAAGAACAAGTTTACTGGTTATGAAGTGTTAATACTGTAACTACTAGCCTCTGCCTTCTGCATGCACTGGACTCAGTTATGACTCAGTCAGCAGAGCTGGAGATACTAGGCTGCTCTGAAAAAGGTAACTATTGTTAAATGTACACAAAACAAATAATGGGAATTACAGGATTCAAGTGTCTCTGCCCCACAGTTAAGGCCAGACCAGCAGCATTTATTTATTTACAGTGGATATAGAACGTGAACACACCCCTGTTAAAATACCGGGATGTAAAAAAAATTACACCACAACAGATCATTTCGAAACTTTTTCCACCTTTACTGTGACCTATAACCTGTGCAGTTCAACTGAAAATGGAACAAATCTGTTTTGTGTTTTTATTTAGTCATATAGCTCCAATCCGCAACAAGTCGCCTCAAGACATTCTCTCAGACCCCCTGGACCTTGCAGCTATAAATCGTGGAAACTCTGGACCTCTCTGAGATAATCTGGACTCTCTCAGGATAACCTGGATCCCTGGACCTTGTGTATTGAATTGAACTATTTGTGCACTCTATGAACACCTTGTTTTACTATATGCACATTGCAAATAAATCACCTTTCACTTTTAAGCCTGTCTGAGACAGCCTGTCTCAGTCCGCTTTTGGGTCCACCACCACAGCAAACCCTGACACGGGCAGAACCAGGCTCAGGGAGGGGCAGCCATCTGCCTCGACCGGTTGGGGGTGAAGGGCGAGAGAAGAGAGAAAGGAGAGCAAAGAGAGAGACAGACCTTGGGAGAGAGAAGACAACGTTAGAGAAGGGAAATATAAAAAATAAAAAATGTACAATAAGCTGGTTGCATAACTGTGCACACCCTAAAACTAATATTGTACTGAAGCAGCTTCTGCTTTAACTACAGTATTCAGTCTTTTAGGGTGCACACATATCCAATGTGCCAATTAATAGGCTGCCTGATAATTTAAACATGAAAACTCAACAATTTATATTTCAAACCTAAAGGGCCTAATGTCTAAACTTCCAAAACAATTAAAGATTCCTTCAGCTTTTAACTAACTGAATTTTCACCAAGTGGAAAATTCCCAGATGCAAAACTCCAGGAGGCAAACTAAAATCCACCATCTGATCTTTCATCCAAAAATGGGCCAAGGTCATTAACAGGAGCTCAGTGAGGAGAGTAAATAATGGAAGGGAGGAGCAGGAAGAAGACAACGTCCATCTAAATCATCATGAATGAGGGGAACTACTGGAAACCAAAGACTGACGAGAAGGAATAAAACAAACAAGGACCACTAAGAAGTGCCTGGGACCCTTGACTGTAAGGATAGAATGAGCAGAGGACAAGCTCACAACGGAGAAGCAGCCATCAGAAGCTGGGTAGACTGTGGTCATAAAGGGCTGGACATGGTTGGCAACAATAGGTAGGCTGTTTCATTTAAACAATGCTCAGTTGGTGCTGAGAAAACATCCATTAAACATTACACCATTGATACAAGGCAGGATAGATTCACGCTTCCATGCTGTTTTTGACTCTCATTTAAATATCACAGCAGAAATTGAGACTCAGACCAGAAAATATTTTGTCAACCATATACTCCCATTCCGGTGAGCCCATGCAAATTTTAACCTTATTTTCCTGTTCTTAGCCATCAGCAGTGTCACCTAGTGTGGTCTTCTGCTGCTGTAGCCCATCTGCTTCAAGGCTCGACACGTTCAAAGATGCTCTTCTGCAGACCTTGGCTGTAACGAGTGGTTCCTAGCAGCGCGAAGCAGTCTGGTCGTTGTCCTCTTACACCTGGCATCAAAAGGGCATTTTTGCCCAGAGAACTACTGCTCGCTGGACTTTTCCCTTTCTTTTGGACTGTTCTCTGCGAACCCTACAGATGGTTGCGTGGGGGAATCCCAGTAGATCAGCAGTTTCTTCAGTACGCCACCAGCAACCATGCCACATTCAAAGTCTTTCTTCCCATTCTGATGCTCAGTTTGAACTTCAGCAGGTTGTCTTGGCCACGTGTACAAGCCTAGGTTGACAGAGTTTCTGCCATGTGATCGACTGATGATGAGCAGATTTGCATTAATGAGCAGTTGAACAATAACTAATAAAGGGGCTGGTTGGTGTATACTGAGCAGAATGACTGACTAACTGAACACAGATGTAGCATAAAAAGGGTGGGAACCAGAACAAAGGCCTGAAGCAAAACTAACTGAAGTAAAAGACAAACTGAGACGTCAAAATAAAACAGGAAGTGATGAAACGAAAAACAACATCATGACAGAAATGGGTTTTATCATAGGATTTTTTTTTTTACTGCTCCTTCAGACAAAGTGAACTTAATGCAGCTGCAAGTTTTTAAAAATGGCAGTTCTAAAATGATGCAGGGGAACGGGAAAACGCTATTCGATCAAGCTGCAGGTAAAAGCCTGAGCAGGGACTTTTTCAGACACATTAAGACTCTGGTTCCTCTGCAGGTAGAGACTCTTATTTCCTCTAAAGCTTCATCGTACCCCGGGGGGGAACATTTCTGCAGTGAAACCCGCTATCATGCACAGAGGAACCTGAAGCAGCCACATGAATGAATGAATGAATATGACACACAATTTCTCAGTTTGAACCACAGTTGCATTCTTTTTTTTCGCTTCCCACCGAGTAAATTCATTGTGTCTATTCAGTCTTTCACAATATGAAGGCTTTGGCAGCTTTATTCACAGTTCTCTTAGCAACCACAGATCACAGAGGCCCAATGGAGAATTGATGGCATTCATATAAAAGCTAAATGTATTATAGGTTGTCAAGAAAGACAGTACATGCTGAGGACCGAACTTCCAGACAGGGGAACAGAGGAGATGGAAGTACAGCTGCTGGGTTGCTGAAGGTTCAATGGTTTTATGAAGTTCAGATAAGTTTCCTCTGACATGTAAGTTGATAATGACCAGATTTCTGTATCAGGCTGAACGTTTCCCTCAGACGTCGAGTTTTTCATCATTTTCGTTCCGTCTTGTGCCCAGGCCTTGAAGACAGATGCACTGCTGGGAGCCCCGCTGTTTTTTAACCACACTGATTGGACTTGTGCAATGACACCATGACTGCACAGTGGCCCACTGGCATCCCAGAATGAAGTCTTAATACCCAAACAGACACACACACACACACACACACACACACACACACAGAGTTGCTTTGACCATGCTCATGAGCACAAAAGTATCCAAATGAGGGACATGGTTGTTTGAGGAATTCAGCCTGTTTGTGTGAATGTGTTCATGATGAGGATAAAAAGTAAAGGAACATCATGCACGTGCGAAAATAAAATGTGTGTACATGTTTACGTGAGGGACGGAGTACTAAGGTAGAAGAGCCTGAGAAGAGGGAAACTTTCAGTAGGCGTATTTTACAGATTTCAACATAAAATCTTAAAGGAAGTTTGGAATTTTGATCAGTGATGTAATGGGGGGTAAACTCACCTAATCTTGGTTTAGCCACATTTTCAAGCTGATGTAAATGTTAATGATGTAAATTCAGTGTACAACATGTGAAGCGGTGCAGGACTGATGTAAGTTACATGAAACAGCTTTAAAAATAACAGAAAGTAGAAAGGGAAATATAAGGAAAGCTCAAGATGGGTTTAAATTGATCACGTCACACATGGGGCAAGAAAAAAAAAAAAAAAAAAACCAAAACCAAAAAAAAAAAAAAAAAAACATTTACTTCCAC